>CABFVZ010000883.1:130401-152241 GCA_902151445.1 Timema monikensis
ATTGTGAGGAAACTGGTCTTGAATTGAAGCAACCTTTGAGCTAGTCCTATTGTGAGGAAACTGGTCTTGAATTAAAGCAACCTTTGAGATAGCCCCATTGTGAGGAAACTGGTCTTGAATTGAAGCAACCTTTGAGCTAGTCCTATTGTGAGGAAACTGGTCTTGAATTAAAGCAACCTTTGAGATAGCCCCATTGTGAGGAAACTGGTCTTGAATTGAAGCAACCTTTGAGCTAGTCCTATTGTGAGGAAACTGGTCTTGAATTAAAGCAACCTTTGAGATAGCCCCATTGTGAGGAAACTGGTCTTGAATTGAAGCAACCTTTGAGCTAGTCCTATTGTGAGGAAACTGGTCTTGAATTAAAGCAACCTTTGAGATAGCCCCATTGTGAGGAAACTGGTCTTGAATTGAAGCAACCTTTGAGCTAGTCCTATTGTGAGGAAACTGGTCTTGAATTAAAGCAACCTTTGAGATAGCCCCATTGTGAGGAAACTGGTCTTGAATTGAAGCAACCTTTGAGCTAGTCCTATTGTGAGGAAACTGGTCTTGAATTAAAGCAACCTTTGAGATAGCCCCATTGTGAGGAAACTGGTCTTGAATTGAAGCAACCTTTGAGCTAGTCCTATTGTGAGGAAGCTGGTCTTGAATTAAAGCAACCTTTGAGCTAGCTCCATCGTGATGAAGCGTGTCTCGAATTAAAGCAACATTTGAGGTAACCTCATCTTGAGAAAATTGGTCTCAACTTAAAGTAAACTTTGAGCTTACCATATATTGAGGAAATTGGTCTCGAATTAAAGAAACCTTTGAGCTAATCACATAGTGAGTAAGTTGATCTTTTTCGTTGACCATAGTTTGATTAGATTGTATACTTCTGACATTGTTTAATTTTCTAATCCCCCTTTTGTAATACTTTGGTTCAAAGCCTAGTGAACTCAACCTTCAAGATGGGAATGTGGTGAAAGCAAGAAATAGCCAGTGTTTTTACAGTTTTCATAGAAAAACAATTCTTCTGGCCAAAATAAATAAAATATTAATCCAGTACAAACATAAAGTTTAATTTTATTCACATGTTGATATCAATATTTCCTGAATATCCATCATGAGCATAGCGGCAATAAATGACAAACTTTTTAAATGAAGAGATAAAGTTGTCATTGAATTCCAGAACACCCTTGACCAATATTCAAGAAATTTTGAGGTCACCATGGGAAAAAAAACAACGAAATTACATGTTTCTACTGGAGCAATATTTTATTTATTTTGTCAAAAAAAAAAGTCTTACTATAAAGATTGCAAAAAACTCTGGCCTTTTCTCGCATCCCCTTCCACCTCAACTTAATGAATCAGTCCAGGTTCTAACTATGTGATACCTGATTCGCTAGCCACATGGTCCAAGGCCTTACTCTCACAATAGATTATACATACCATAACAGGGATACCTGGGTTAAAAACCCAGTCGGTCGTACTGAGAGGGTTTTTTCCTAAATTGTTTTCCACTCGCCTTTCACGCAAATGAGGGTACACTTTATCTAAATTCAACCTTCTTCATCCCTAACACATTGACGTAATCAGTAAATATGCGTATAACCTGAGCGGATAGTAAGACGCGGTGTTTAAAAAAAACTGTCGGCCTGTATATTGGGTATGATCATGACCAAGTAAGGTATTCTTACATTGTCATTATTATTATTATTATTAGCACCGCGTCTTACTACCCGTTCGGGTTGTACGCACTTACGCTAATGTAATGGTAGGATGATTGTGAGATGAAATTGAGGACCTACAGTTTAAACGTGGAATCCGAACCACGGTGGAGGCCTGGCATTCCACACATTCACAAGTTGTGATTAATTTACGTCTTTTCAGAGGTGAAGGAAGGGTATGGCAATCAGATACATCTGTCCCGGGACCGAGGATTGAACCCCGGACGCCAGCATAGAAGTCTGACATATTACCCCTAGACCATCACTTACACTGTCGTTTATATTTGTAAGAATAAACCTATTTTAACAATAAAAAATATATATTTATTTCATTTCATCTTTCAAAGTTTATAAAATATTAACTAACATCTGTCTACTATAAGAACTCGAATTTGTAGATACAAAATCATATCAAAAATATTTACGACTAGACCGTGAAATTTCAAAAGGTTATTCAATAAGGTTGATTCATTGATCAAAGGAAAACACATACTTCTAAGAAATGCTGTAAATGGGATTTTTTTGGTCGTAAGTAAATACTTTATTCATACATTACAATTTACTTTTTAACTGCTTCTCATATTTCGAGATTTTCTTTGATAAAATACTTGCACATACTATGTAGTGTACATGTTTTATAAGAGATTTGGAAAATAAACTATTTTATAAAAGCTCTTTAGTGAATCATCAAAGTTACGTTATGTTTGATCAATTTATCATATTCTACTAAGTTTAACGTAAAATGTAACAGTTTGAAGATCAAAGTGAATGTTTGGAAACAACTAAATAAAAAGAGTCTTTAACAGAAAATTCTAAGATTATCGAGGATTTCCATAGCGACTTTGAGGTTTAAAAAATTGCCATTCTCTTAAGAAATATTGCAACGTGAATATATTTTTTATCCCTTCAAGTAGGTGGCTTTTTTGAGGTGAGGACGTAGGAGACTGTATTATTATTATTATTATTATTATTATTATTATTATTAGCACCGCGTCATACTACCCGTTCGGGTTATACGCACTTACGCTAATATGTAATGGTAGGGTGATTGTGTTGTGAAACGGAGGACCTGCAGTTTAACGTGGGATCCGAGCCACGGTGGAGGCCTGGTACTCTCCACATTTACAAGATGTGATTAATACACGTCTTGTCATAGGTGAAGTAAGGGTTTGACAATCAGGAGGGAACTGTAGAAAAGATAATTGTTTTTGCAGTTTTTATAGCAAAACTTTTTTTTTGCCAAAATAAATGTATTGCTACAGTAGGAACGTAAAGTTTAATTTTTCTTCACATGGTGATATCAACGGTAAGTTGTTGAATATATGCCATGAGCATAGCGCCATTAAATAACAAAACTTTTTAAATTAATAGAAAAAGTTGTCATTAAATTTCAGGGTATTCTTGACAGATATTCAACAACTGGTGATGTCACCATGTGAAGAAAATTAAACTAAACATTGCTGCTAGAGCAATATTTTATTTATTTTGGACAAACAAATGTTTTGCTATAAAAACTGCAAAATCACTGGCCTTTTCTCGCGATTATTATTGCCTTTAAAAACTGTGGTACACTTAACCATTTGTATAGTAGGACTATGGTAGGAAGGAATATTTGACCGCTACAAAAATTACTTTAAAAAACTTATACGGGTTGTAGGGGTGACAATAAAAGTACTTCTACGTAATGAGCTTGGTGTAGGCGACGCTAAATGGCGGCACTACGAGACTTCAAAATTGGCGCTGAATGCACCTACGGGTTAGGCAACACCTGCATCACGCCATGCCACCTCTTCTCCCCCACCCCCACACACGATGGTGCCAAATTATTACTTCCACTTCTCAGTTGAGATGCCTCTGCGCTTCAATATCGGCCCTTGTCAATACCAACAACAATATCTTTAAAAGAATCAGCAATTACTTATGGGTACCTCTTATTATGAAATTCAATGTCAGTTACTAAGTTATAATTTACACCACAGTCCACTTGCTATGCGCAGAAGATTGATGAGTTGCCTACCCCCCAGGTGCGTACAAAGCCAACTTTGACGTCTCGTAGAGACTCCATTTAGAGTCCCTTCCCTAAGATCATTACTTGCAAATACTCGTCTCATCACACCATACATCCTGTATATTTTTACCTGTGGATCTGACTAATCCTGTATTAATACGTCAAGTCATGTGATCTGTAGCTGTCACTTTTGATACATTATATCAATACCTATAAACTAGCACTGATATTATAGTGAAATATTATAAATGGCGACTGTAAACCAAATGTGTTTGTTATGAAAGGTCCTTTCAAACAAAATCCTTCTATGGTTCATTGAGAGCATACATCTTCGACGAAAGACTGACAAGTTTAGATTAATGCGCGTTCATCACTCCATGGTGAAACCTCTCTAATACTCTTATGTTGATACACTTTTAACACCCTCCACCACACCCCTATAATGAAATATATAGTAAATATACCCACTTCTGTGGTCGAATGATCTAAGGCGTCACTCTCGCAACAGACAGGACTACTGATTACGAAGATATAGGGGTTCAAATCACGGTCGGGTGTATTAAGGGATTTTTTTAAATGGTTTAGTTCCACCACGTGAATGCAGGTTCATTTTCTTTAAATGCTATCTTCCTCTTTCCTAATCCATTAGTGTAAATATGCGGATAGCTCGAGTGGGTAGTAAGCTGCGGTGTGGAGAAATTCTCACACATAACTTAACCCAAATTAAGAATATATCTTATTACCCATTCGCAGTAATTTGCATTTAATTAAACAGCATACACACCTAACCACGCTGTTCCCTTACGTGGTAGGCAAAACAATGCATATAACTAAAACGTGGACATGTAGAGAAAACGAGAAAAGGTAAGTTTTTTTGCAGTTTTTATAACACATCTGTGTTAGTCAATATAAGTCAAATATTGCTTCAATATGAACATAGAGATTAATTTTCATCACATTGGATGACCTGATGGTCTAGGGGTAAGGTGTCAGCCTTCGGTCCTGGGTTCAATCCTCGGTTCCGGCACAGATTTATCTGATTACCAAACCCTTCCTTCACCTCTGACAAGACGTGTATTAATCACAACTTGTGAATGTGTGGAATGCCAGACCTCCACCGTGGTTCGGATTCCACGTTAAACTGTAGGTCCTCCATTTAATCTTACAATCACCCTACCATTACACATTAGCGTAAGTGCGTATAACTCGAACGGGAAGTAAGACGCGGGGCTAATAATAATAATAATAATAATAATAATAATAATAATAATTTTCTTCACATGGTGATATCAACAGTTGTTGAATATCTGTCAATGGTTTCTTGAAATTTAATGATTACTTTTTCTCTTAATTTAAAAAGTTTCTCTTCTAATACCGCTAAGCTCATGACAGATATTCAACAACTGTTGATATCACCATGTGAAGAAAATTAAACTTTGTTTTCACTGGAGTAATAGTTGATTTAATTTAACCAAACAAATGTTTTGTTATAAAAAAACTGCAAAAAAAACTGACTTTTTCTCGCGTTTCTTACACTCCCATCATTAAAGTAAAACCCTAAAATTTCACCAATTATAACTTTTGTAGCTGTTCCGAGAATACAAATTGGTAGACAAATACGCTACCGACTGAACCAAGGTAGTTAAAAAAAACTCGAGTTCTGATCAATTATTAATCTCTTCACTTCGATATAAAAATCCTTAGGCACCAAGAATTCAAATAATTTAATGGTAAGATCGTTTAGTTAAGAAAACTAACAAAACTCGGCGGGATCCCCCCCGATGAAGAGGAGGAAGAAATATAAATTGACAGCACCACGGTGCCTTAATGGACTACCCGAGGGATCAAAGAGATAGGGGGTGGGACGTCATGTAATAACGCTTTCTATTACACTCCCGCGCTGATGAATTACCTCCTAGATATTTCCGACATCTAACCGTAAACACTCAATAACAAGCTATTGAAATATTCAAAGCATCTTAAAAAAAATACAAAGGATAAAGTCAAACTAAGAAGAGAGAAAGATTTAAATATATTTCCTCGAACTCTTTTCAGCCATTATATTTATTTAAAAATGTTACTTACTTGTGACTTAGCGGAAATTCAAGATAGGATTTCGCATGTTAATGTATTTACGAGAGATGAGAAACCGGGAAGGGGGGAAAAAAACTCGCCGGGATTGAAAACCTAATTTCCCTGCCCCCTCTCAAACCCCGCCTTCAACCGTTACTAGCATACTACACTAAATGAGCTTGACATTTAGACCCCGTGCCCACCGGTGCAGGTGACAATTTGTAAATCGAAAAAGCGTTTATAGCCTCCAAAACTTTTTTAGAAAATGACCAAGTGTTTTTAACTATGAATTGATTTATCAAAAAGCTAAAGTATTTTTTTTTTGCTTTGTTTTTATTGTTCGTTCAGGCTTTAATTATACAATCGGTAAATAACTAAGTTAGGTAAATATTTAGATAACTTTTTTATTAGCAATCCCATTTTCCTGGAGGAATTGTGGGAAACCTTTTGACTAAAAAAAAACTATTTAGTATACCCATTTGAGATTCGAACACCTGATCTCCCAATCACAGGTCATCAGAGTAAAGGAGACCGACGCCTTTGCCCCCATGCCCATCGTGTGCGGGCTACTATGGTATCTCTATCATACACGTCAACTCTTCATTTGAACGAAGACGTAATAACGATAGATCGCAACGGCAGGGGAGTCTTTGTTCCCCTCAATAATAATATTTAGCACCGCGTCTTACTACCCGTTCGGGTTATACGCTTTAAGTACTAATTGCGCTAATGGATTAGGAATTGGGAAGGTTGAATTAGAGGAAGTGAACCCGCATTTTCGTGGAGGTAGAGTGGAAAACCATTTAGGAAAAACCACCCCCAGTTCACCCGACCGAGATTAGAACCTCGATCTCCCCGTCCTCAGCAGTCGAGCTCAACACGACTAGCGCGTTAGCCAACTACGCCACAGAGGCGGGTTTGTTCCCCCCAAACATGCGTATCCGATTTTTATATCACCACGTCTTACTACCTGTTCGGGTTTTACGCTTATGTACTAGTTACACTAATGAGTTAAGGATGAGGAAGGTTGAATCTAGAGTAAGTGTCCCAGCATGCTACGTGCGGAAGAAGTGTGGAAAACCATTTAGGAAAAAAAAAACCACCCTCAATGAACCACACCGGAATTTGAACCCCGATCTCTGCGTCACTGGCAATATAGTTATTTGCGAGAATGACGCCTTAGAACATGCGGCCACCAAAGCAGGTTTTAATTAAATATTTGTCTTGTTAACTCATAGCATCCTCTCGTATCGCTATCCAATTAATGGGGATTTAGTTAACAAAGGCGCGACCCTGAAATATACTCGTATTCCAATAGAAGAAAGAAAAAAAAAAATGCTTCGGTGGCCACATAGTCTAGGTCGTCCCTCTCGCAATAGACTAGACTGCCTGCCGATGATGGGGAGATCGGAGTCCAATCCCGATTGGGTGTACTGAGGGTGGTTTTTCCTAAATGGTTTTCCACTTTCCTTCTATGCAAATATGAATAGACTTCCTCTAAATTCAACCTTTCTTATACCTACATAGGCCTATAAACACAACGGGTTGTAAGACGCTGTGCTAAATAAAGACTCAACAAATGCGCGGGTTATTGGCCTCAAGACAAGGGCTTGGACAGAGCCGTTGGCAACTATTTTTAGAATTCTAAGTGCTTTTCTATATGTATATTAGAAAGAAAAAAAAAGACTCGATCTACAAGTGTGAGCGATGACAGGAAGTTGTCAACGTAAGTAAGGAAGCACTTAATGACTCAATTGTTTTGTTTTACTCAGCATATCTTATATTATATGAACTATTGGGACAATAATACACCATGTCACAATAGATTCGTTTTTAGGTATTAACGACGTTGCATAGCTATTTAGTGAAGCGGATTGCACCTTACTTTGACGAAACTAAAGGCCGATTCACACAGAACGCTAAGCTAAGCTAACCTAAGATTTGCTCTGCTAAATTTTTAGAAAAATAGCGGACCATGTGTTGGTTCATACAGAAAACTAAACTATGCCTTGCTACGTCGCGCTATGTTTTTTTTTCGATTGCTGGCCGGGCAATTTTTCCATCTCCCATCTTGAGCCATCTTACGTTGCGCATGCGTATAACCCAACTTGGGCTCCGTGTTGAACAGACGCACTGCTGGTTTGGTGAAAATAAGTGTTGATGTTTTGTTTTCAGTTTGTTTCGCGTGTATTTAAGTAATATTATATTTAGGTTTTAAACTAAAATATTGTTTACTAGAGAGTTCCTGGCTACCGATCCAGAGGTCCCGGGTTCGATACCGGATGCTTCCAAAATGTGTCTGTGAAGCAGGGGGGTCTGGAACGGGGTCAAACTCAACCTCATGAGGTCAAATGAGGAGCTACTTGAGTGAATAAGTTGCAGCTCCGGTTTAGAGAACTGAGATTAACGGCTGGAGGGCTCGTTGTATTGACCACATGACACCCTCTATCCGCAAATGTTAGCACTATCATCGTTTACGGTGGTGGCGGCTCGGTCGGTATAAGGTCACTTGCGGGCTCACAGCGTGGAGTTTTAGAAAAACTAGCATTGAAATTTTATATTTGTTATTTCCTAATTAATCATAGTAGGTTCTACAATTACAAAATTTTAAGATTCAGTAAAATAAATTCATACATTTTTGAATATCATGGAAACTCATTTTTGAAAATATTGTCCATACTAATGTTTGGTTTGTTTCACGAATGAAAAAAAAATATGTTTGTCGTTGCAAAATAAAGAAAAATAATAGTATTTTCTAAAAATTAAGTTTACAAACTGTTACAACTTATATATATAAAAAAAGGTATTGTTGCCAACGAATGTCTTGGGACCAAAATACCTTTTGCCAACATTTTCTTTCTTTTACAAGCTCCACGTGTACTAACCACCCGCAATATCAGCATATTTACATTAATTGTAAAAGGACGCGGAAAAATAGAATTGAGAACAAATGAATTTGGGGGGAAAAGAAAGAAAACCATTTAGTAAAAAGTACCGTCAGAACACGTGGCCGGGAATTGAACACCGACCTTTCTGTTATTATAAAATCAAAACTTGATGAGACAACTCCACGTGCTCACCAACCTGGATGAAATATTTTAGTAAATAATAGTACATCCGTCAACCCACCTCGGGTCTATTGTTTACAGCCCACTGTTTATCTATAAACTCGCCATGGGTCTATTGTTTACAGCCCACTGTTTATCTATAAACTCACCACAGGTTTATTGTCTATAGCCCACTGTTTATCTATAAACTCGCCACAGGTTTATTGTCTAGAGCCCACTGTTTATCTATAAACTCATCACAGGTTTATTGTTTACAGCCCACCGTTTATCTATAAACTCGCCACAGGTTTATTGTCTACAGCCCACTCCTTATCTATAAACTCGCAACAGGTTTATTGTCTATAGCCCACTGTTTATCTATAAACTCACCACAGGTTTATTGTTTACAGCCCACTGTTTATCTATCAACTCGCCACTGGTTTATTGTCTATAGCCCACTGTTTATCTATAAACACACCACTGATTTATTGTTTACAGCCCACTTTTTATCTATAAACTCACCACTGGTTTATTGCCTACAGCTCACTGTTTATCTATAAACACACCACAGGTTTATTGTTTACAGCCCACTGTCTATCTATAAACTCACCACAGGTTTATTGTCTATATCCCACTGTTTATCTATAAACTCACCACAGGTTTATTGTCTATAGCCCACTGTTTATCTATAAATTTGCCACAGGTTTATTGTCTATAGCCCACTGTTTATCTATAAACTCACCACAGGTTTATTGTTTACAGCCCACTGTTTATCTATAAACTCGCCACAGGTTTATTGTCTAGAGCCCACTGTTTATCTATAAACTCGCCACAGGTTTATTGTCTACAGCCCACTCCTTATCTATAAACTCGCCACAGGTTTATTGTCTATAGCCCACTGTTTATCTATAAACTCACCACAGGTTTATTGTTTACAGCCCACTGTTTATCTATCAACTCGCCACTGGTTTATTGTCTATAGCTCACTGTTTATCTATAAACACACCACAGGTTTATTGTTTACAGCCCACTGTTTATCTATAAACTCACCACAGGTTTATTGTCTATAGCCCACTGTTTATCTATAAACTCACCACAGGTTTATTGTCTATAGCCCACTGTTTATCTATAAATTCGCCACAGGTTTATTGTCTATAGCCCACTGTTTATCTATAAACTCACCACGGGTCTATTGTTTACAGCCCACTGTTTATCTATAAACTCACCACAGGTTTATTGTTTACAGCCTACTGTTTATCTATAAACTCGCCATGGGTCTATTGTTTACAGCCCACTCCTTGTCTATAAACTCGCCACAGGTTTATTGTCTATACCCCACTGTTTATCTATAAACTCACCACAGGTTTAGTGTTTACAGCCCACTGTTTATCTATAAACTCACCACAGTTTATTGTCTACATCCCACTGTTTATCTATAAACTCACCACAGGTTTATTGTTTATAGCTCACTGTTTATCTATAAACACCCCACAGGTTTATTGTCCACAGCCTACTGTTTATCTATAAACTTGCCACATACCATTGCCAGGCAGATATTGACTCGCCACGCACCTCCCATACCCCATGATAATGACATCACAATGATCTACCGCCATTATTGTGGAACGAACTAACCTAACCTAAGCTAGCTTAGCCTAACCTAATGTTTTCTACAGTAATTATCTTGACGAGGATGGGGATTTTCCACCTGAAATATAGTCTGATGGCGGAAAAAAGTCCCTCTACGAGGTTCTAAAAGAACTCGAAACTTAATAATAAATACATCACGTCTTAATTGTGTATTACTGCAATACCTGTATTTTCCTCTAAAAACAGAGTGTGATGGGATCTCTAATATAATCGAGTGTGGTGAGTTGTTAGGTGTGACGAGTTGATGATTGCTGAAATAGCTGCATTCGATTTAAAGGAATTATAGTTCAATTGTATGCTATATTTTAATATCAAATAACGGATTAATTACAAAACTTAAGTTTGCTAAATCCCTTTTTGTAGTGTTCAACTGTAAAAAAGATAAAACATCTGAAAACCAAGTAGAAATGTTTATTTCAAAGTTGGATATATTACTATTAGGGTTCGCATGGCAAAGAAACATAAACAATTTAAAAAAAAGTATTTATCTGAGTCAAAGCAGGATATTTTCCCTAGCATCAGCAAAAAGATATATAACTGTATACAATTTGGGTTGGATCTTATTTTCGGCTAGGCTTCAGGAATAGCAAAATGTACATCTTCAAAGTAATGTTCCACACCAACAAATGAAAATGCGATGTTTGGAAGAGAAAAAAACAACACTTAAGTGAGTGAATCATCTCAAGAGTTCGGGGCTTAACATTTAACGTCCCAGCTTACAAAACAAAAAAAGTCAAAGAGATCTAAAAAAAAACCTCACAATTCCAAGCGAGACGCCCTAATGTTCGCAAACAAACATTCGTTTCCGTGCACTATTTTTTTTTTTTGTTATTGTATTTGTTGGAAGTGAAAAGAAACAATTGTGTCATCCGTGCGTCGAAGAGAAACCTAACGACCCAGTCTTTTTCAAACTAGAAGGTTTCAGATTTTATCGAGATTGCTAAGGCGTTGAGTTTTAGGCTCTGATTAGATTAAAGTGATTATACAAAAGTGAGTTGAGTTTCATACTCTGATTAGATTAAAGTGATGATACAAAAGTGAGTTGAGTTTCATACTCTGATTAGATTAAAGTGATTATACAAAAGTGAGTTGAGTTCCATACTCTGATTAGATTAAAGTGATTATACAAAAGTGACTTGAGTTTCATACTCTGATTAGATTAAAGTGATTATACAAAAGTGATCACGAAGGCTAGGGCGCTGTGTTTCATACTTTGATTAGATTAATGTGATTATACAAAAAAGAGTTGAGTTTCATACTCTGATTAGATTAAAGTGAATATACAAAATTGATCACGAAGGTTAGGGCGTTGAACCTCAGACTATGATTAGATTAAGTTAACCAAACAGATTTTATCTTGATAGTGTGAGCTAATGTTCAGTTACCATGGCCATGCGTAATTTTTCAACTATATTTTATTACATTAAGATCATTTGACAGTAACAATTTTATTGCACAGTTTTAAGAAGTTTTTTTTATTGCACGTCTGGGCTACATCATTCGTAGTGGAAAGATTAGCCAGTACTAATATACCGTTGTCCAGGGGACTCCCGAATGTACTAATCGTACATTCTTTTCGTGGAAGCTCTTTTCATGTCCCGATGAGATGAGATGATGGTGGTAGTGAGTATGAGGGTGTGGAACCGGTAGAAATTCTTAAACCCAACTAACCAAACCCTGGTGACCGTTGGGTAAATCCTCTTTCGATACCAGCTGGAAATCGAACCAGGGACCTCCAGACTCGTAGACAGGTTCACTGACCACTACACCACGGGGCTGGCTGGTTATTTTAAGAAATCTATAACTATAAACTGTAAATAGTGATTAGATTATTTAAAACCAGTTCATTAGTTCACTAGTTTTATGCGTTTTGCGTACCATAGTTAAGTTAAAGTAATTAATGAATAGATCTGAAATATAGTTTAACGATATATTTATATGAGGTGTACACAATTAAATATATAGATTGACAAAAATAATTAAGAAACTTACAGGGCTTTTTTTTTATATCAGTGTCACAAAACGTTAATATCCTTCATGATCTCAAGGTAGATTGTTTTCGTGATTATAAATCTTTCTCTGTGTGAGAGAGTCGTTTCACCTCATTCCGTCAAGTACGGCCGTGTATTAAACAGCATCCAATCGGTGGCCATGTTCTATGAATAACCAATAAGAGTGGTCTACGAGCGAACACTGACAAATGAACGGAACCGTTCAATTATGTACGACAATACCTCGTGCGAAACTCGTCGGTTCTCAGCAATAAGGTCTTATGTTTGGGTTGAGAGCATGCTATGTCCATGTTTTGATAAGACTCCCGAGTGTATGGTAATAATAATAATAATAATAATAATAATAATAATAATAATAATAATAATAATAATAATAATAATATTTAGCACCGCGTCTTACTACCCGTTCGGGTTATACGCACTTACGCTAATGTGTAATGGTAGGGTGATTGTGAGATGAAATGAAGGACCTACAGTTTAAAGTGGAATCCGAACCACGGTGGAGGCCTGGCATTCCACACATTCACAAGTTGTGATTAATACACGTCTTGTCAGAGGTGAAGTAAAGGTTTGGTAATCAGATAAAACTGTGCCGGGGCAGAGGATTGAACCCCGGTCCCCCAATACAGAAGACTGACACCTTACCCCTAGACCACCAGGTCACCTACGATGTGGTATCGAAAGGAATGTATTAATACAGTACTCATTAAAAGTATTGGAAGAAAAATATCGATATCGTACAAGTATCTAAAGAAAAGTATCGATAACAGTAAATATTGGTATCGATTTTTTTAACTAGATGCTTTTTCGCTATCCAACTTCTTAAAAAAACTTATAAAATTTACTTCTGGAATGTGTTCTTTTTTAAAACTACATTCGTCGTTTATATACTCTATCAAGATAGAAACTACAGACAAACAATAGAAGAATGGACGTCCTGCCCTGATCCATCTGCTTAAATAACCCACATAAACTTTTCTGCTTCGTCCGCTTGGGGTATCCTTGAGTGGACAGAGTTCAAAGAGTTCTACAAAAGCTTATTTTGTTTAGTTTGTGGTGACCGTGCTCATTGGTCAAGGGGTGGTAGGGTGGTCGCCACTCGCTCCGTCAGGCATCAGGATGTATTGATGAACAAAGATGAAAGAACAGCTATGAATTAGGATGAGCTAAAAGAGATTGAAATACTAGAGTTAGCTTCTTGCTTGTCATAAATAAAATGAGAGAGAATTGAGAAATGGTGCCCTTTGCTATTCCTAAACCGTCCACCCTAGTAAACATTTAATCCCAGCATGAGTGAAGATACCGGAGCGTGAGTACTAATATCAGTAAAAGTATCGGTAAAATTACTAGCATCGAAAGGAAAATATTGATATTAGTAAAGTATCACCCGCCTCGGTGGCGTAGTTGGCTAACGCGCTAGACGTGTTGAGCCCGACTGCTGAGGACGGGGAGATCAAGGTTCGAATCTCGGTCGGGTGAACTGGGGGTGGTTTCTCCTAAATGGTTTTCCACTCTTCCTCCACGCAAATGCGGGTTCACTTCCTCTAATTCAACCTTCCCAACTCCTAATCCATTAGAGTAATTAGTACTTAAAGCGTATAACCCGAACGGGTAGTAAGACGCGGTGCTAAGTATAAGTAAAGTATCGATACTTTTTCACATCCCTACCCTACTGTAGTGTTCATACACCACATCTTAACAGCTCACACTTTCAGTGGAATGAAATGGAAGGAGAGTTATGGACCGTATTTTTGCATTTTATATGCTAAACATTTTATTTTGCATGCCATTTTATGATGTTTCTTCCTCAAAAGTCAACAACCCGAAGGTTGGCTTGATGTGATTTCTTCCCAACCAGAGTTCGGCATGCACTCAGTCTTTCATCTGGTTAGTGATGCCTGTACCATCTGGTAGAAATCCCATGTACCAGGGATCTCAGGAAGTGGGGTAGTTCCCCGTTGCCTTACACGCTTAATTTCCATGAGCGAATGTGAAAGAACCTATCAATTTTTCCGGGAAAGTTATTTTCACACATATTACAGGGTTCTTTTACATGCCACAATCGACATTGCATCGACGGCTTTACTTTCCCTTCGAAGGAAGTTGTGCTACGGATTTTTATCGCTAAAGAAAAATCCGCCGACCCTGGCTGGGTTTGAAACTACGAACATTTGGTAGGAGGTGACAAGACAAGTTTACAGCCAATAAACTTGGGGTCGGTGACGCCAAAGTTGACGCTGTTTGCGCCGGGATGGGGTGTAGGAAACTCATCAATCTTCATCATATAACAAGTGGAGTGTGGTGTAGACTAAATTATGACTAGTAACAGACAGTGGATTTCCTAACAACAGGTACTCATAAGGAACTGCTGATTCTTTCAAAGATATACTTTTTAGCTCTGACAAGGGCTAATATTGAGAGCAAAGGGTAATTCTTGGTTTGGTTTGCATGGCGTGCTGCATGTGTTGCCTAACTTCCAGGTGCATACAGTGCCATCTAGTTCCAAATTTAATATCCATCTAATCCAGGTTTTATCCTTGGGGTGAGACAGGCTCTTAAGGAAGACATCCGCCTCGGTGGCGTAGTTAGCTAATGCGATAGTTTTGTGTTGAGCTATACTGCCGAGGACGGGGAGATCAAGGCTCGAATTCAGCTCGGTTGAACTGGGGGTGGTTTCCCATTCTCCCTCAACGAAAATACGGGTCCACTACCTCTATATTCAACCTTCCCAACTCCTAGCCCATTAGCGTAAATAGTACTTAAGCGTATAACCCGAACGGTTAGTAAGACGCGGTGCTAAGTATTTATGTTTTTTTAAAGCAAGACTGACTTCTAGCATTTAAAAATTATAAGGGTCGATGATGATTAATCTTTCATGCAAGAAAATGACGGGCCCCCGACTTCATTAATAACACTTAATTAGTTTTTCTGAAGATGATGTTTTATTTATTGAAGCAAATGAAGTCGAGGCCGTATAATATACCATCATGAGAGTATTCAAACCGATCGATTGCCTCTATTTGCTTTTCAATTAGGAAAGAAAATTTAAAGTCTAACACTTCGAATGAAAGTTTAAAACTTCATTATGGAACGTAGAATAAATTATTCCACCACCAATATCAGAAATGTATATTTACGTTGTCAATTTTGAGAGCAAAGCTTATTTTTGATTTCTTAAATTATTATTATTATTATTATAGTACAATTAATATTGATTCTAAGTTATTTGACACCATATTTATTCTCAGAATAAAATTGTCATCTACTTTGAACCAATGCAAATGGTCACGTGGTCTGATGAGACGTCATGGATGTCTTATGTTTAAATCTTGAGGTTGATTTACTACACGTGATATATCTTTTTCACATTTCCATCTCCTCTACGCTCAAATTAAGATATGTCTTCTGTAACTACCATTAACATCCTTACCCCCTTAGATTTTGTCACTTATATATTCTTTATAGCATTGTATCTTACTACCCGTTCGGGTCATACGCTTATGTATTAATTATTACGCTAATGGTTTTAGGCAATATAAAAGTTATATTTAGAGGAAGTGTACCCACATTTGCGTGGAGGAAGAGTGGAAAACCACTAAGGGAAAACCATCCTCAATACATTCAGCCGAGATTAGAACCCCAATCTCCCGGTCACCAGGCTTCTAGTTAATTGCGAGAGTGACGACTTAGACTATGTGTTCACCGAAGCAGGTGTATATCATTTGATGTATTTAAAAAGAAACCATGAAATAATACCTAGTTGTCTATGTAAATGAGTGTGCATAAAACATATGAGCATATTGCGAGATGTCAAAACACCATATACCCTCATCTTGATAATTTTTATAAAATTCTTGGCATTGTAACTTAAAATATGCTTTTTTAAGGGTAAAACTCTGCTCGATTTTCTGCAGAATTTTTGTATAAAGCAATATTATATTCACAGAACGATTTGATTGAATGTAAATTAAGAAACTAAAAATGATTGACACAACATGTCTTACACATTACGTTTGAACACTGTCATATGCAATATAATTTAATGGACATACTTGATTCATATTTGACACATTCAAATGTTCCTGTCAAAGGATTTGTAATCCCTTGTCTCGGTGAAATCCTTCAAAACGTTTAGATTTGTCAGGTTGGACAAGGGGTAGGCAGTCAGAGCAAAATTAGTATTACAGTCATTCTGATTTTTTTTGACAGCTATAAAGATCAATAAAATAACTAATTAAAAAAAAGTCGAATACACTATTTTACAAAGTTGAATATTCATTTATTCACGAATCTCAAATGCGAATCCTACCCTTATAAAACATAATAAACATACCAATCCTACGTGCTACTTTATACAAATCACAAATAGCAACGAATTGACGCCTATACTTTTAAATGATCTCATTCTATTAACATATTATTGCCCTATTTACTTCAATACTGACATTCCGGTAATTTAAATGGTATAAAAAAAACAAAATACATTTTCCTATAATATTTTTTGGGATATTCTACGTCATTTAAAATAGATTTTTTTTTTGTCATTTGGTTCACAAAGAAATTTCATTTCTCATCAAATGTTAAATTCGTTTTTTAAAATTTGGAGTTTATTGATTTTTCTTTTTTAGCTAACATATTGTTTATCCTATTTTCTTTTGTCAATCAGATTTCAAAAAAATTGCATTTCACCTCAAGCTAGAAATTTTTTCTCCAAACACAAGTACTTAAAATAACAGAGTAGGAATGAAGCTGGTATCATTCAGGGAATATGTACCCGCATTGAAGTGGGTGTAGAAGTGTAAACTATTTAGTAAGACCTCTCTCAATGATCCCTGGGGAAACTCGAAACCTGACATCACCGTCACCGGGAAACCCGACCTTAGTAGCCTGACGTTTAGCCCGCGTGACCACCGATACTGGTAGTGCGCTATAAATAGTGTACCTCTCCGTTAGGGTTCCATTTAATGTATCTTCTCAGTACAAGAAAGGGGAATCGTAAATCTAATTTTGAAGTTAATGGTCTTGCCATCTCTAGGTTTTATAGCCGGAGGTTCATTTGGGGCGGAGGGCTCGGGAGATGCTCTTAATCCAGTGTCGATTCAAGTTTAATAAGTGTTACCCTCTCGTCATTCGTTGTGGGACAATTAAATACTCTGCTGGAGGAGTTAGACAGCCCGTTCAATACGATCCAGTGGAGGTTGGAATTAAAATGGTTAGAGCCTCAGACGGGTGAATAATTAGTGCTGATATTATTCTAATTTTGTTTCTCATCCTCTCTCCAGGCTAACTATGATTCATTGCTTATGAATTATGCTTCTCCTTCCTTGACCTCCTACTAATATTAAGTAAATCCTAAGAAGAGAACCGGAACCCATTTTAGGTGTGATTCTTCGGTGAAAAGCAAACTGGATCGGGCACGTCTTTAGGAGGAGCAATCTTCTGCACGACGTCATAGAAGGAAAGGTTGAGGGGAAGAGGAGCTTAGGAAGGAAAAGAGGATTAAAATATTGGATGACTTGAAGGAAATAAATAAATTCAGGAAGCTCAAGGAGACGATGGACCTGTAGCAAGACAGATCACTCAATAATAATTATAATTATAAACGTAACTATAAAAAACGATCTAAATAATTCTGTTACTTGTCCCAAATGTTGCAAAAAGTTTCATAAAATTTAGTTTTCACCATTTCTCGCCATCTATCACTGAAGTAAGGATGAGGTGTAATTCATTCACGACCTAAGTTTACTTGGATGACAGCTCAAAATGTTACTAGAAGTAATCCATAATATATCACTACGCCATCAGCTGACATCTATCATTTTGGATGACTCTAATGAAAACAGATGGTAATATATTAATGTGATAGTTAACTACAGTAATTTAGGCCAATATTATTTATATATTTAATTGAGGTCGGACACAAAGTTTATTTATAGTTTTATTCCCCTTTAAAAAATATTAACACCACTTTCACAAAAACTTCTAACGAACATAGCTTCAAAATAGCGACTGATGAATCTAAACCATATGATTGAACATAACGGTAAACAAGTTTTTTACAATGATGCAGACACGCAGTTGATGAAAATATTTTATTCAGTTAAATATTTCAAAATATGATAAAATAATCATAAAATCATTTATTGTATGTAAAAAATTGACAACAATTTTCTCTTTTCCAAGTAAATACGATGCCTGTATTAAAAGATATTGATGTATGCACTATATTACACAAAATTAGTAACATTCCAAAACGAAAAATAAGTACTTTTAATTATGTTTAAAAAATGGTTTTGAGTTGGATAAAAATAAATTATTTAAAAAAATGAAATCGTATGAAAAAAACATAAGCTTACGTTTTTTTAAATGTAATATATAACAGGTAATTAAAGATCTTTACATTTATAACAAAACAGTGATCTTTACAAGTGTTGGCAACCCAAAACCTGAACATATGATTTTTGAACTATCATCCAGGTAAAAACCTATCGTGAACGGACTTTAGATAGATTGGTTTCTTCCTCTATTCTCTTTCAAACAACATATCGATAGTCCTAATACCCCTCCATCCCCTTTATCCTCTATCCCAACCAAATGAGAAAAGTGGTCGCAGGTCTATACACTCATGCTAATGAGTACCTTAGGTTTTAAAGTCCACCTCTTAGTCTACCCCTAATCTTGCCGCTCTAACCCCCTACCCCCCTGGTTGCCCCAAGTTCCCCCTTGCTATTTATTTTCACGCTCTGAGTCATACTTGGAAAACAATCGTGTGTGAAAGCAGTGAACATTGTTCAGTGACCTCTTCTTAGTTTCTCCCTGAGTGACCTCGAGACTGCGGTGACTCTCACACGATGGCAGGATCTACATGTAAGTGGGGTATAAACAAAACAAAACAAAAACGGCCAGAAGTGATATACAGGATTCTTGAAAATTTGAGTTTTGGAAGTTCGAGGTTACTTTAAATCTGAGCCAGGCAACAGGAATATAGGAGTTTGTGTATTGTGTGTCACCCATTTTGGGTGTCTAAAAATTTAATTGTGACATCTTCCTAATGTTGGAGTGTAGGAAACGCGAGTTAAGGGCAGTGATTTTATAGAAAAACTTTTTTTTTTGTTTGGTCAAAAGATATAGAGAATGGCTCCAGTAGAAATATTTGGTTTAATTTTCTTCACATGGTGATATCAACAGCTGATGGTAGGTGACCTGGCGGTCTAGGGGTAAGGTGTCAGACTTCTGTGCTGGCGGCCGGGGTTCAATCCTCGGTCCTAGCACAGATTTATCTGATTACCAATCCCTTCCTTCACCTCTGGCAAAACATCTTATGAATGTGGGGAATGCCAGGCCTCCACCGTGGTTCGGATTCCACGTTAAACTGTAGGTCCTTCACTTCATCTCACAATCACCTTACCATTACACATTAGCGTAAGTGAGTATAGCCCTAACGGGTAGTAAGAAGCGGTGAAAATAATAAGAATACAGGGTTTCAAATCTCATAAAAAAAGTGGTTGGTATATCTAAAAAAATCTTGAGCTGTAAATTCGCACAAAAATCACAGAGGAACTTTGCTACAAACTCTTTGAATTTGACAAAGGATAAAGTTGATTTAGACGATAGTTTATCTGAGTATAACTCGGCTATTTAAGATTAGAATGTAAGATACGTCACTCCCTTGGCAAAGTGTATAAACATATTTCCGATTCAGATAGAAACAAGTTTTTTTTAGATATCAGAAAAAGGGAAGTTACATTGAACGGGTTAAATAGTATCCACACGCTTTGGCCGCCATTTGATTTAAGGCATTGGTTCTCAAACTGTGGTTCGCAAGACCCCAGGGCGTCCGCCAAAATATCTTCATAATGGCGGATTTTTAACGAACCGTTTGTGAAATTTTGTGAGGGACATTTACAAAATTATATTTTCTAAAATTGATGAGGTTTCTGTTCATTATCTCTTCAGAAACCTATGCTTACTTTTTCTAATCCTCCATAAATAATTAGTTTCGCTCTCCACAACAGAAACAGGCTCAATGCTGAAAGTGACTTGAGACTTTATTTATCGTTGGTTCCTGACTTTATTTATTTATCGTCTGTGGTTCTTGACTTTAAAGATTGTACCATCCAAAGCAAGCGCACCCATCTCACTAAGTCACATGAAGAAGTGAGTAGCTGTTAAAACTCGTAAACAATTGTGAGACTTAAATCTGCATGGAATTTTGTGATCACAGGAAGGTATTTCATTTATGTAAAAGTCATTTCCGGTAGCACTTTATAAACGTGAAATTTGATATAAAATATAAAAAATGTTACTATTTTGCTTATTTAATTTCAGTTTTAATTTTTAAAATAAATGTATAATTATTTGAACTTGTACTTACGTATTTTCAATATTAATGCATTATTTTTGGCGGGGTATCCCAAACTTCCAACAGGAGCTATGGTAGGTTAATTGATTGCAATTAATAACAAAATTAGTTATGAGATTATGTGTGTGGCTATGAATATCTATCAGTGGGTTCGTGCTACTCAGATGATTGTGAAAGGGGTTCGCGAGTCGAGAAAGTTTGGGAACCACTCTCGCAATCGACTAAACTGTCACCCGCCTCGGTGGCGTAGTTAGCTAACGCGCTAGTCTTGTTGAGCTCGACGGCTGAGGACGGGGAGATCGAGGTTCGAATCTTGGCCGGGTGAACTGCGGGGGGTTCCTAAATTGTTTTCCACTTTCCCTCCACGCAAATGTGGGTTCACTTCCTATAAATTCAACCTTCCTAATTCAGTAGCGTAATTAGTACTTAAGCGTATAACTCTAACGAGTAGTAAGACGTGGTTCTAAATAAAAAAAGAAGACTAGACTGCCGATGAAGGGGAGATTGGGGTTCCAATCTCGGTCGGGTGTACCAAGGGTGATTTTTCCACTCTCCCACTACGCTAATGCGGGTACACTTCCTTCAAATTGTACCTCACTCGTCTTTAACCCGTTAGCGTAGTTAGTACATAGGCGTATAACCCGAACGAGTAGTAAGACGTGGTGCTATAAAAACTTAAACCTTATCTTAAACTTGTCTGTTTTTTCCTTCTTCAGGGGGCGACCGGACGATGTCGGGTCTGCAGACCGGACCTCTGGTCCCCACTGTGAGGACCCAAAACAACCTCTCGGGCCCCACTGGTCCCACCGGAGGTGACAATGTGGCGGGGATACCCACCACAGGGGACCGGTGCACTTACGTCGATTACAACTACGACGTAGCGACCGCTGTCATCTGCAGCATGTGCCTCGTCTTCGGCGTCGTCTATAGTCTCTTTGGTGGGTACCGATACATTCTGGTTGTCGTGTGCATTTTTGGAGGGGGG
>CABFVZ010000883.1:152295-167090 GCA_902151445.1 Timema monikensis
TTTTATTGAGGGATTATAATAATTGAAGGTTATTTTTGGGGATGTGTTTTTAAGGAGCGCTTATTTTAGGTTATTCATGGAGGGGTGTTTATCGAAGAGTATGTATCCAAAGGTTTGATTGGAGGGTATTTATTTAACCCTTTTAGGGGTACTTATTTATATGTTTAAGAGTGTTTATTGGATGAATTAATGGATGTTTAGTTGAAATGGTTATGAAAGGGTTCTTATTGAAACATATTTATTGAAATACGTTTTTTGAAAGAGGTTTATTGAAGGGTGTTTATTAAAAACCCTTTAAATAGTGAGGCTTCTTGAAAGGTGTTTATTTATGAGGGTTTTTAATTTCGTTTATTGAGGGATATTTACTTAAAATAAATTTTTAGGGGTGATTTTTTATTAATACTTTTGAGGAGTATTTAATTTTTTCAAAAATTAAAACAAATAGGGGTGACCATATGAATTGTATGAATTAAATTGTTCACTGTTTTATTTTAAGATACCAAGAGTGCCTCAATTGAGTAGCCTACTGGGGGAGCGTGTGTCGTCGTAACCACCCCCCTCCCCCCCCGCTTGTCTTCCACCGCTAACGACTTCCGTGGCAAGATATAATTAATTATAGTTAAAAGGAAATATACCATAAGTTTTCCCTTTTGTATATCACAATGTGCAAAAATCGATTCCAAGGCTCTCTGATGGGATTCGAACCAAGTCAAATTCCAACAATTTAAGATCGTGTTTCGGTGGTAGGTTTCTACCCTCTCGATCACTAAAACGAATAACTGCAATGTTAATTTTCTTAGCGATCTTCTCGTTAAGCCTGTACAACATTTTACAAAACTTTTTTTTCTTTTATCTAATATGGTACAGCAAGACCAAATTTGGTAAGTGATCTCGCGTTATTTTATTTGGTAATATATAGTAGCTTAAAGGATTTTAAAACTCCGTCAGAGTTATTTAAATTGGAAGCATGGGAAAAAAACCACTTAAAATCGTTCGAGGGATTTGGAGTAAAGTTCTAGCGATAGGCTGGAGAAAGATATCCAAGAAAAGCCACATATGTACGCGACTGACATAATGGTAAAAGTAAAAACGTCTACGTAAACACACAATCGGGAAGCGACCAAAAACTAAGTTTGGGTTAGATGAAAATACAACTCTTCCTTCAATATTATCTCTAGGCCAGTGTTTCATAAGCGGTGGATTTCAAAAAGAAGAGATGGGCAAGGTGGGGTAAGGGGGGTGGGGCTTAAATGACGTACCACAGAGCTTTATTAATAATAAAAAAGTTATTTGATAATATAAAGTATAATAAACTAAACTATTGGTAGTCATAAGACTTTCTTTCGCTCGGTCATGGGATTGTTTAGTTTAGTGTTATTAGAGCTTTTATTAACGTTTGGAACTACAATTTATATTTCACAAGGTACCACATATTTTATTATTATCATCATCATCATCACTGTATCTTCCTACCCTTTAGGCTTATACACATATAAACTAATAACGGTAATCCGTTAAGGTAAGTACACACGATAGAGGCAAATTTGAAGTGAGGCAAGCCGAAACCGAACGTGGCCTCACTTTGATGCACCAAAACGAGTCGGCTCAGCCACGTATTGCCTCGCTCCTCATTCGTTCGGCCTCAGCTTGCCTCGCTTCGAATTTGCCTCTATCGTGTGTGCGCACCTTTAAGAAGGAGGTTGAATAAATAAAAAATGTACCCAAATGTTTTTGGATGAGGCAAAATGGAAAACCATTTAGGGGGAAAAAAAACTTTACTCACTCGACCTGGATTATAACCCCGATCTCCCCATCATTGGTATTTCAGTCTCTTGTTTGAGTGAGGATATAGAGTCCAGGGGGTCTTCAACGTATTAAGGGCCAAGGTTTCGGTCTCTTGTTTGCTCGCGGGCCACAATACTGCAGGCCTACTGACAATATTAGGATTGAACATTTAATATATTATTTTGGCGTCCCGAGAGTTTCAGCGGCGATGAGCGAGCGTGAACGCTCTCAACTATGAGCCAGCGGGCTAAAAAAAAAANAAAAAAAAAAGTTTACTGTGTGTTGCAAGTGGCCCACGATCCGCGTGTTGAAGACCCCTGATCTAGCCCATGCGGCTACCAAAGCGGGTGTAAGCGTTAAGCACATTTTAAAATAGCAATTGCTTAATATAATATCTAATCAATTTACTTGAAAATTTTTACCTGAAGAATTAAAATGTAATCTGTGGTTTTGATTAGTGGTAGAGCATCAGTAAAAAACAAAAAAAAAGTTACTTTCATTCCATGTTCGCAATTTAACTAACCTTCTGTTAGCTGTCACCGCCTCTCCTACAGTAGATAGGGTATATGTTTTTTCATTCAGCACACTATCATTAAGGCGATCTAATCCAGAAATATATCTGAAAAATGCTAAGTTCGCATGTAAAGTACGATTTAGTTCCATCATTAAATAGATTTGCCATCGTTTGTTAGACATTTCGTCTACATTCTGGATAAAGGTAACCGCGGCTGATCTAACAGCAAATAGCGTGTTGGCCAGAATTAACTAACAGACTACTGTAGAAGGTGCTACGTGGTAGGCCGGATGAGAAGTCAATACTTGTTTCCCTAAGTGGTTTACCACGCTTCCTCTACAAAAATGCGGGTATATTACCTCTAAAATGCTTCGTTTCTCATCCCCCCTACCCCATTAAAAGATAGAACAAATGAGATTCTAGATTTGAATCACTTCCTCTCTACCTAAACTATAGAGCAGGGATTCTCTACCTTTCAAGGCTAGCGGCACCCTCGTGAAGGGGATTAAAATCTCATGGCAACCTTGTAAGAATTTTCGTAAGCGTTTTGATTTTATCATTTTTATTTTTCATCCTAAGTAGTATATCAGAGTATCACATAAAATAATTAACAGTGTTTTAATTTTGTAATTATTTGACATTAAAATAATTAAATTAGAGTAAAATAGCTTTGGAAATCAATAAACTAGCACACTAACCAACCACAATGTGAAATCAATAAAAATTAATAACACCCCAAAAAAATGAATAATTCGAGGTCATCAAAAAGGAAACTATTTTCTCATATCGTGTGCCATGGCACGTGCAATTCATGGAAACACTACATGACAAAACGTTCTTTTGTTTATTTATTTTTATTATTTTGTGGTAGTATACTTTATTTATTATATCGTCTTAACATTTACCCACCCCCCCTCCTCAAAATCTCGCGGTATCCCTGGCCTAAATACCGCGACACACCAGTTGAGAATCCCTGCTCTAGAGTAAGGTCTTCTTGTCCAGGTTTAGGCTAGCTGTTAGCACGTCTAACTATGATTAAGTCACTTGTGGTGTCTCTCACTGACTGACTACCTGTGATGTAAGGAGGCAGATTAAATGGTGTTCCGAGATTCTCTTCCAGGTTTTTAGTTTTAGGCCTTTGACACTCACACTAGAGTATACATCTATAAGTCATTCACGAGCTAAGTTTACCTGGATGACAGCTCGAAATTTTACTAGAAGTAATACCTAATATATCACTACGCCAACAGCTAACATCTATCACTTTGGATTACTGTAATGAAAACAGATGGTAATATATTAATGTGATAGTTAACCACAGTAATTTAGGCCAATATTATTTATATATTTATTTGAGGATGGACACAAAGTTTATTTATAGTTTTATTCCCCTTACAAAAATATTAACACCACTTCCACAAAAAGTTCTAAGGAACATAGCTTCAGAATGGCGGCTGACGAATCTAAACCATATGATTGAACATAACAGCAAACAAATTTTTTACAATGATGCAGACACGCAGCTGATGAAAATATTTTATTCAGTTAAATAATTCAAAATACGATAAAATAATCATAAAATCCTTTATTGTATTTAAAAAAATGACAACAATTTTCTCTTTTCCATGTAAATACGATGCCTGCGTTAAAAGATATTGATGTGTGCACTATATTACACAAAATTAGTAACATTCCAAAACAAAAAATAAGTACATTTAATAATGTTTAAAATATTGTTTCAAGTTGGATAAAAATAAATTATTTAAAAAAATTAAAGAGTATGAGAAAACTTAAGTTTACGTTATTTTAAATGTAATATATAACAGGTAATTAAAGATCTTCATTTATAACAAAACAGTGATCTTTTACAAGTGTTGGCAACCCAAAACCTAAACATATGATTTTCAAACTGTCATCCAGGTAAAAACCATTTCCAAGTAAATACGATGCCTGTAATAAAATATATTGATGTGTGCACTATATTACACAAAATCAGTAACGTTTCAAAACAAAAAATAAGTACTTTTAATGATGTTTAAAATATTGTTTCGAGTTGGATAAAAATAATTTATTAAAAAAAATGAGATAGTATGAGAAAACTTAACTTCACGCCATTTTAAATGTAATATATGACAGGTAATTAAAGATCGTTACATTTATAACAAAACTGTGATCTTTTAAAAGTGTTGGCAACCCAAAACCTAAACATATGATTTTTGAACAGTCATCCAGGTAAAAACCTATCGTGAATGGAATATACACAGTTTTGTTAGAAGTAGAGTAGGGACGTTACAATAATACCCTTATAAAAAAAACTTGTTAGATTGATGGATTTTCTTTCTTTGGTTTGCATGGGTAAAATATATATTTTTAACACTTTTTATAATAGATTGAAATAACTCTACAAACCGAATAAACAAGAATTTAAAAAAATACAAAACAATTATATTGATTTCCATTTGTGGACTGCTTTCAAAGCATTCTAATTGTTCATCGCTTCTACAATTGAATTAATTTTTTTTATTGCTTTGACACGCTCTCTTGATTTATTTTTTATTCAAACACAAAATGTTATCGTTTACTCTTTTCTAGATTACAGTTTTGCTTGTATAAAATTTTAAACAAATTATACAATGGGTATTTTAGATCGAACAGTGTAGTTAAGGATTGGTAAACTTCATATTCAGGTGAGATTCAGTTTGATTTTGACCTTATTACTTAAATTAATGGCAGTTTACTGATGATTGATTCATTTAAAAATAATAATTAAAGTGGCTCTAATGATTTTCTGATAATTTAAAAATGAAACCTGGACACGGGGATTGAACCCGGGACCTTTGGCTTAGTACGCCAATGCTCTTACCACTGAGCTAGCTATCCAGGATTCGTCCCTTGCCCAGGTTCATTCTTCACTCATATTTTAAGGCAGAGTCTATGATGGACGTGCGGAAATTGTCGGTTACAAATGTGTGATTTTAATAAGATCACGAGCTATCAGATAACGCAGCCACCTTCGACTCGGTACTTAGCTTATTGCTGTCATTTTTATAATTATTATAATTGTAAGGGATTGCATACTAATATTCAAATAACCAAAGCTATCATTTATGCTTTTAGTGAGGTTTACTCGATCTAGATATCAGAATATGATATCTAGATGGAGTAAACCTTACTAAAAGCATAAATTATAGCTCTGGCTATTTGAATCATATGGTTTTGTTTAAAATTGATGTCTAGAGTTTTTTTACCCACAAAATAAAAATATATACGCTTCTTTTTAAGGATAATCTGATGTGATTTTTTTAATATTGAGAATTTAATAATGGCTCTTTTTAATTAAAAATGAGTGTTTGGTAAGTTTCTACCATAAAAATAATTTTATCGAATTTTAAAAATTAATTTTATAGTAATTTGATGAAATATTTTTGAAACATTAAAATTTTTGGAAAATTATTATTCGGTATATAATCTACATGATAAATAATAATGTATCTTTATTGTTCTCAAATAAATTAATTTAAAGGAAATTAAGTTTAGAAAATTTGTATTTTTTTAAAATGACCTTGAATATCTATTTCAAAACTAATAATGTATGATAAATAAAAATACGATTTTATTTAAGGTGTGGTAGAAGGGATTGCGAGTAATTCTACAGTTTTTATAGCATTAAATTTTTTATTTAAAAAGTTTTGATAAAATTCCAGGACACCCTTGACCGATATTCAAGATCTGTTGATATTAGCATGTGCAGAAAATTAAACTCTATGTTGTTACTGGATAAATATTTGATCTAATTTGGCCAAATAAATTTAATGTTATAAAAACTGTAAAAACACTCGCGCTCCCTTCCGTTAATCATGTACTATAAAAATATGTTAAAACTTAGTTGTTTTAATTTTATTTCAAAACATTTTACCAACCTGCTTTAAAAGGCTCTGTATTGAGTTTATAAATGTTTCTTGGAATCTCCCAAAACACAAACTTCCCACTTAAACTCTAAATGCTGCATTATCCTCTTGAGGTTCCAGTATAAACCCATTTCGAGCACTTACTTTTAGACAAGTAAAGTGATCGCAGGAAGCTTTCTGATCAATTCGATTTCCACCCGTGATAAAGGAAAATGGCTAGAAGCTTGAAATGTTTTTCGTGAATATTTTACTAAGGAAGTGTTCACACGTTTCCTTCCCTCCCCACCACCCCTTGACCTCACACCCCTCCCTCCCTCTTACTGTGTATCCACGAGAAGGATTGATTCGTCACGCGTGACTCTCACCTCTTGGCACGCGGAAAGAGGCGTCAGTCTCGTATTGTCTGATCTGTCGGTGAAGGGGTTGACCGGGGGTGTAGTTGTGGTCCGGATCTATATAGGTGATGGTTTTCCCCCTTCCCCCTAAAAGTTTGTTTTCTCGTTACTTTCAATACGAAAATGTGAATACAATTTTACTTTAAATTTCGAAAAACTTATTAAAGTGCTGTTTTCTCTCTTCTTTTAAATTTGGAAATATTGATATTTTTTTTTTAATTTAAGTTTTTTTTTCTTCTAAAAATGGTAAAATTTACCTAGTGACATTTTCACTAGTAAGTTATTTTAAGTAGTCTACTGTAAACCAGGTGACCTGGTGGTCTAGGGGTAAGGTGTCAGACTTCTGTGTTGGCGGCCGGGGTTCAATCCTCGTTCCCGGCACATATTTATCTGATTACCAAACCCTTCCTTCACCTCTGACAAGACCTCTTGTGAATGTGGGGAATGCCAGGCCTCCACCGTGGTTCGGATTAGCACAGTTGTTCCGAACAACCGGGCGGGTATTTCCACCCCCCAACACCCCTCCCCAACAATCTCCTGTAGTCTCGAGTTATCGATCTCTCTCTCTCCGCCTGGTCCAGGCAACCCCCCCTCACACTTCTTACCACTCGTAGTGTAGCTATATTATCATCACTTACACCCAAGTAACGCCCCCTACCCCTGTTTCAATCCACAGAGACAAACCACCCTGTCTGTTTGTCACCGACAGAACTACTTACACAGGTGTAGATACCTAAATCCTACTGTATTAAGGGTAGTGTCAAGGGGCGGGGGTGTAAGGAATCAATGAATGAACCGTCTAGTTCCCAGACTAACTTCCGTGACTCGGGTGGTTAAGGTGGGTATGTAGGGAACACGATTTAAGGGTAGTATATCTTCAGTTTTTATATATCGAAACATATTTTTTGGGGGACAAATAAATCAAATATTACTTCAGTAGAACTGTAGATGATTAATATTATTATTATTATCATCGCGTCTTACTACCCGTTCGGTTTGCACGCACTTACGCTAATATGTAATGGTAGGGTGATGGTGAGATGAAATGGAGGACCTACAGTTTAACGTGGAATCCGAACCACGGTGGAGGCCTGGCATTCCTCACATTCACAAGTTGTGATTAATACACGTCTTGTCAGAGGTGAAGGAAGGGTTTGGTAATCAGATAAATCTGTGCCGGGACCGAGGATTGAACCCCGAACCCCCAGCACAGAAGTCCGACAGCTTATTTTCACACGGTGATATCAACAGTTTGTTGAATCTCTTGTCATGAACATTACGGCAATAGATGAGATTTTTTTTTTCAAATTAAGAGAAAAATTGGTTATTCAATTTCAGGACATTCTCAAGACAACAATAACTGTTGAGGTGACTCTGTGAAGATAGTTAAATTGGAGAAAAAAAATTTTTTTTTTCCACAAAGTAAAGTTTTTAAACAAAAACTGTAAAACTACCTTTTCTTGGGTCCCTTTCCATACCCAATTAATTTTTTTTAAACCATGCCTTAGTAGCCGCTCGGGCTGTACGTACATTATACACTAATTTCAAAAATGAAGTAGGAATAAGGAAGGTAAAATTTTCGAGGACATTTACCCGAATTTTCATGGAAGTAGATTGTGAAACCATGTAGGAAAAAATCATCATCGGGATTCAAACTCCTCTCTGCCAGTCCAACACCAAAGGGTCGCGTTTGACCTTGCTATCGCCGATGTCATGGTCTTATCATCCATAAGAACAAATAAAATACCTACACAAAATTAAACATGATTTTTTTCCCGCGCAGTTGGAATTGAACCAAGGGCCTACTACATAGTATCTACTAGTCCACGAGAACGCTTAGAAAGTAAAAGCCTCACTTGCAACCTTATTTGTATGAATAGCAGTGTAGATGTGAACAGATATTTTGTCCTATCCTATTTCAAAGAAGTTTACAGAGGCCCCGTGGCACATAGACATTCCCTGAAACATGAGTGCTTTGCGGAATAACATAACTTAACCCTACATTCCTTAGCGATTGATTATATTATTAGTGTCTTCTTATAGGTTGTTAAATACACCTATCAAACCGCATGCTCTAAGGCATCACTTTGGCAATAGACTAGACTGCCGAAGACGGGAATGTTGGGGTTCGAATCCCGGTCGGGTGTACTAAAGGTTGTTTTCCATAATGGTTTTCCACTCACCCTCCATTCAAATGCAGGCACGCTTCCTTTAAATTCAACCTTACTCATCCTTAGCCCATTTGCGTAATTAATAGGTATACGTATAATCTGAATAGGTAGTAAGGACTCGGATCTAAAGAAAAAAAATGGTAGGAATCTAATAAGAAGAGTATTTTGGAAATTACTAACATAGCCTGTTGTTTTTTTGCGGTCCACAACGATAACATTTTTATATTTTTAATTATTTTAAAGGTATCAGAAAGAGTCATGAAAATTGTTTTAATAACGTCTACAACTTAAAAAAAAATTTTTTTTCTTCTGTTTATATCTTGTTTTCGAGAAGGAAAAAATCCTCTTTTGTAGGAATAAAATATGACTAATAAATTTTTAAAACCAATAGCTTGAAAAAAAATTGCTTTAATCGACTAATAATATTATAATTATGTTAAATTGTATCATCACCAATTTATATAATTAAAAATTTCAAAATGAGATATATAAATCATCAGCCAACGCCCTACCTTAATTCAACTTGTGCTTGTTACCCAGAAAGAACTGATAAATTAGAATAAATATACCTTCCCAAATTATACTTACGTCTTTATTCCTCAAATATGACCAAATTAAAACATTCAATGGAGGAAAATAACACCCCCTCGCGTAACTTAGTAATATTTTAATCACAAAAAACCAACTTTTGAAAGTGTAAACATTTTCGTCATTTGTTTTATTCGCAAAATTATATTCGATACAAGATTTCACAAATTTATCTTTGTTCAATAAGACTCATAGCAGATTCTCAGCTTGTTCCAATTTATTTCCTGCAGATTGCCAGGTCAACGCCAAAAATTATTTCTCTTAAATTCCCTTTCCATGAACATAAAAACTAGGGCATTTTACCCGCAATCCCTATTCAAAATTTATGAACTCTTTGCAGAAGCTCATTAGAGAAAACTTAACCAAACTTAAACTTTCTATTAGTAAGATATATAACCCATTTATATGTTTTATTAAACTCTAATAATTAATACTCATTAGATGCAGCAATTAGAGCATGGCAAAGATAGTTTGTAAATTATTATTATTATTGGAATATTTAATATCTACTTTTTAAAAATAATAAGATATATTAATTTGCACATTACTTATAAACTAAACATGTGATTAACTAATCGGGTAGAAAAATGAATCCGTACATGTTTAAAATATTTCTTCATTAAAGATTAATATATAATTAGTCAGCATCTTTTCCCGTATAATAAGTTATAATAAGTCAATATATCTCAATATCTTCACAAGCGTATAGTTTATAATTCGCCAACATATTTGCCCACGAATAGCCTCGTCAACATATTTGCCCACGAATCTTTTCCCGAGAATAGTATATAGCTCGTCAATGTTTTCACCGGCGAATAGTATATAACTTGTCAATAATTTCGCCCGCAAATAGGGTATAAAATTAAGTTTTCTGAAGTGACAACTATGATATTGTACTATATGCATTAGTTAACACGACTAGATTTTCAATCCAGCTTCTTTTTGTGACCTGACTGTACAGCACATAGTTCGTTTGACACGGAGGGGTGGGTTGAGGGAATATGTCGAAAACTTAGTTATTTTTATTTATTTATCACCACGTCTTACCAGCCGTTCGGGTTGTACGCTTTAAGTACTAATTACGATAAAGGGTTAGGAGTTGGGAAAGTTGAATTTAGAGGAAATGAACCTGCATTTGCGTGGGACAGTAGAAAGCCATATAGGGAAAACCATCCCCAGTTCACCCGACCGAGATTTGAACCTCAATATCCCCATACTCGGTAGTCTAGCTCAATACGAAACTAGCGCGTTAGCTAACTACACCACCGAGGCTGGTGAAAACTTAGTTCTTTCAGTGCCATTTCTGGATACTGCTTTTAGTATACTGATGATGATCCACCGCATGGCCGAAAATGCAGCCTTTAAAAAATGTCTTTGTTCCTAAATAAAATATTTAAAAATACAAAAGGTATAGGCTCTTGCCAGGTCTCCACCGTGGTTCGGATTCCACGTTAAACTGTAGGTCCTTCATTTCATCTCACAATCACCCTACCATTACACATTAGACGTAAGTGCGTATAACCCGAACGGGTAGTAAGACGCGGTACTAATAATAATAATAATAATAATATAGGCTCTTTTTGAGGTGTGTGTGGCATAGAATTGATAGGGAGGAATTGCTAATAGATGTAACGAACAAAACGTTAATGAGGTGTGTCCAGCAATAATGTCTATTTTTTCCCAAACACATTTCGAGCTATGACTAGTGAGGGAGAGGGGGTGCAAAATGACGGTACAGTTGAGTGTTGATAGGGGGTCTATCCATCTACCCTACAACACCGCATGTGGTGAATAGAACAGAACTGGGTGGTTTAGAATAATATGACCCGCCTCGGTGGCGTAGTTGGCTAACGCGCTTGTCGTGTTAAGCTCGACTGCTGAGGACGGGGAGATTGAGGTTCGAATCTTGGTCAGGTGAACTGGAGGTGGTTTTTCCTAAATGGTTTTCCACTCTCCCTCCACGCAAATGTGGGTTCACTTCCTCTAATTCAACCTTCCCAAATTCCTAATCCATTAGCGTAATTAGTTCTTAAAGCGTATAACCCGAACGGGTAGTAAGACGCGATGCTAAATATTATACTATTAATATTATAGAATAGTATTTGATCCGGTTCAGTGTCCGGATGATCTAAGGCTTGACTCTCGTGTTAGACTGACCTGCTAATGACGGGGTTTTAATCCCGGTCTGGTCTACTCAGATTGATTTGTTCTTAAACTGTTTCCCACTCTCCTTCCCTGCAAATGTGGGTAGATTATCTGTAAAATACTTCCTTTCTCATCCCTACTGTAACCTGAACGGGTAGTTAAACAAGGCGATAAAAAAATGGGGGTAAAAATATTTTTTTTTAAACAAGCTTTTTTTTCCTTGAGGCCAACATTGATAATATCTATCAAATATGACAGCTTAATATCACATGACATGGCGTATGAATACGTTACAGTAGATCTAGTTATTATTTAAAAATTTATGACAGAAAAATTTAGTTAAAACGATAATAAAAATTACAAACAATATTCAAGCAATGAAAATGAATAGAAGAAAAATAGTTAATATTTTTAACATTTTTATAAAATTTGTTGTCATAACATCTATATCTAGTTTCTTATTTGGCTGTTATTTCTCTTTCCGCTCCTCGTTCATTGTGACACAATACTATATCTATAACCATTCTAGAAGATATCCTGCGCTTTATAAAAATACAACACGTGTTGTACATACAAATACGTATCGCAGCACGTCTTAGAAACTAAATAATTTACAGTACACAAAATTATACACACTTCCTTGACCCATAAATATTTACATTATTATTATTAGCACCGCGTCTTACTACCCGTTCGAGTTATACGATAATGTGTAATGGTAGGGTGATTGTGAGATGAAATGGAGGACCTACAGTTTAACGTGGGATCGGAACCACGGTGGAGGCTTGGCATTCCCACACATTCACAAGTTGTGATTGATATACGTCTTGTCAGAGGTAAAATATTTACAAATTTAATAATAGGACGAAGCCATGTACAAACAGTAAATATCTTCGTCAACAGCATCGGAATCGAATCAGGGTCCTCTAAACTAGTGGTTTACAAGCTGCGATACGCGAAGACACCTTAAGAGGTACGTAAAATATATTTATATATTTAATCAAGTGCTTATAACCCGAACGGATCGTAGGAATCGGTGCTAAAATAAATGTACAATTATCTTAAAAAAAAAATAACCCGGCATTTGGAATTGAACTCTGTACCCTTAATATTTGAGTGCTTATGTTCTACCACGTAGCTATTCTAGTTCGTCTTGAGTTCAGGAATACCGTTCACTATTTGATGGATTTTTGAATCTATATGTGTTCGATTCCCGAGCCCAGGTTGTCATTTTTCACTCAATTAATTTTATATAAATATATATATATATATAAATGTTTGATCAAAACTTTATCTTTTTTACTATCATTGTGATGAACGGTTTAACTCAAGGGTAGTGTTCAAACCTTTTCCAGTCATCGGGCCTACCAACCAGTCAATGATTGACTCCACAATACTTAATAGAGCTATTAACTAAGTATCACACTTTAAAGTTGAATCGCATCTTCCAAAATCTTTATAAATTTTAGGTTGGACCCGATGGCTCATAATGGTATAATATGGTTCGGTTCCGGTTTTTTAATAGACATTCAATTTAGAGTTTAGGATTGAAAAAAAATAAAATAAAGCATCGAGTCGGGATTGAACTTTCTATCACATTTCTCAAAGGCGATAATGTTTGAACTGAGCTAACTTTGCTAGTATGATGTCTTTCATACACATTACCAGTTTTGTTTCTTTTATTCAAGTGTAAATTAAATCTATTTTATTCCCTGAGTAATTAGTAGATACGCTTTTAATCAGTACAGAGCACAGGTCGTAAGACGCGATGTTATTAAAAATTCCTGTCATGATTTTGTTGTATGTTATAAGAAATGTTATAATTTGTAAAAATACAATCATCTCTCGTCCGCCTGTTTGGCAGAGTAGGTAGAGTACCTGCTTACTATGCCAGGGGACTCGGGTTCGATTCCCGGCCCGGGCAGGATTTTACTATTCTCGCACAGGGTTTTTTCCCTGTGCGAGGACGGTTGAATAATGTCTGGGGGACTGGCCCATTTTGGTCACGTGGCACATAATGGGAGGAGGGGTGGGGGAAGATCTAGACATAGCTGAGGCAAAAGATCTGTGTGTGTGTGTGTGTGTTTGCAAGTTGACGTCATCTACTAGTAATGGTCCCATTTGATCGCCTCACCTTACATATACAGAGGTGTGTTGTTCATCGAGGAGGACTGTTGGTCGATGCGAGACTCGCCTCAGTTGGCAAATAAGTTCATAAGAGAGTAGACGTTTTTAATTTTATGTCTGAGCCATACTCCATTTTGTGATGGTTGTGCTTCAAGGATATTAGGTTTGTAGAAGACTAACATTTATTTAGTAATTAGTTAATCTATTAGGAAGGGCAGAACGTTCCAGGTTATTTAATTTACAAAATGTACTATTTTAAACTATTAGGGTTGATACAAAATTATTATGTGTATTTGATATTAGGGTTGATACAAAATTGGTGTTCATATTAGACGAGTGTAATTTTAGTCAAATGAGTTTGCTCACAAAAGGATCCTAAAATTAATATGTTTTTGGATAGGTAGGGCCTTTATTTAATTGAGTAAGTTTTTTTTATATATCAGGGGGATCGAAAAAACTATGTCACGCTACTTGGTAAATAAGATTACATAATATCATTTAAATTAATCTGTAAATTGCTGCGTGTAACCCGAAAAAAATAGTGAAGACGCGATGACGAAGAAAAATACGGCTAGTTATACAAAGATTTGCTAATCTGAACCTGAAATTGTCAAGGTATGATATAATAAAAACATATACAGAAAATACAAGGGTAGCCAGGACTTTAGATGTAGATTGAGGGTTGAGAATTGATGTTAGATACCAATTTGACCTGTATATTAACAATGTTTATCTGCCATCTGGGATATTGATGTATAAGATGTTGTTTAGAGGAAATAAATGTACCAGCATTTGCGTCTAGAAGAGTGTCAGTCCTGTTATAGAAAATAGAACCTCGACCCTTATAGAATCCATTGATCAGCAGTTGGCTGTTATGAGAGTGACGCCTTTAGACTGAGGGATGGGCAAACGACGGGCTGGCTAGTGGGGTAAATTATTTTAAATGTGTTGGTTGTAAATTGGGCTCTTCTAAACATAAAAAAAAAAATGGATTTTTAGCAATGTTTGCATCCCCATAATGAGAACAAGTGATTCCACCCATGTTGCCTCTTCCTTGGTTGTCAAACATAGGCATATATATTTCATGTTATGTGTACAATATAGTGCCTATTTTCTGAATAAGTGACTGAACATGCTTCCCCCCCCCCCCCCCCCTCCCCCA
>CABFVZ010000883.1:167107-203659 GCA_902151445.1 Timema monikensis
CCCCCCCCCATTCGTTCTGAATTTTCTGCTTTAATAGAGAGTCCAGATTGTAAGTTGTAGCATACTTAATTAATAGCTCCCAATAAGTGTAAATGTCATGCCGCCAAGTTTGAAATTTTGACCCTTAACATAGTGTGAAGGAGAACTCGAACTTTTTAAATTATTAAAAACATCCTTTCTGATTCCAGTGTATGTCTGATGTACACTTTGTTTCAAAGAAACATGAACACTTCTGTATTTAACAGATGAACAGTCTGCTTACCTTACCTTGATAGATTACACCATGCGATTTAATATTTCTATGAATTTATTAATAGGAGCTATCTATTATTTGGTCAGATTTTTTGATAGTCAATTACACACACAGGTGGTTACGTGTTTAAAGGCAGCAGTCTAGCCTTGTTTGAAGATCACCAGGTGAGGAGGGGTAATGCATGGACTTTTACTCCGATATACTCCACTATACAGATGGCCGCCCCACTTGAGATTTCTTGTATATTTCACAACATATGAATACTGTGGGAGTATGGGAGATATTAGTGTATCACTCTTACTGTTCCCACGAGAAATCTATTTTTATTGGAACAATAGAGTACACAAAATATGTGGCTGTTAACATCAACATGTGAATAAACAATGTTCCTGTCGATTCATTTTGTCTTTTCAAAACCATGATATATAGCATTAGTAAGTTAGAAAAAAAAACAACCCAGTTTTGACAAATGTGCTGCTTTTTGATTTATTATATCACATTATAAAACTGCGCTCTCATGTTTAAAAGCCAGATGAAAAAAGTTCTGATGTAAACATTAATCTCTTTGGTTTGTACCACCGATAAAAGGAAATTGAATGAAATAAAATAAAATGCTACTTGTTTAAGGTACAAATTACTATTTTAGTTTGGGCAGAAAGAAAGTACTTTTTTTAAAGAGTGGTTTCACTTTATTTGCACATGTTACATGTTGAATGTTGTAATTTTTTTTTAAAAAACTCATCAAATTACATGTTTTACTCTAGTCTGAGGTTTTATCTAATTAGTTTTAACAATTCTGAAGCTTTATTTCTAATATTTGTGCCATAAATTTGAGATGGTGATTATGTCCAGCCAGATGGACAGACAATAAATTATACATAGAACTAAGCTTTTAACTGAAAAAAAAAAGCTAATTTGAGGTGAGTTATGTTCTTTTAGCTAAACAGAATTTTATGTGGTGGAGTTGCTTTTTAAGGGTACTTTCATATCTTATCTTGAATAAAATATTTTACGTTAGTTAATCAAATGCTGGTAAAATAATAAATTGGTCATTATTATAAACATAAAATAGGTTTAAAAATAATGGCCCCATACACTATCAAAAGGCAAAATTAAAGCATAGCTTTCTCCCCCAACAATTTTGAGAGTAAGGTTATGAGTTAGCTGTGCAAGTGAGATGGGACTATCATAGGTGTATTAACAAATAAAATTACATAAAAGAGTAATGGCAACAGTGTAGTCTAAACCAGATATTATTTATAAATTAAAGTATAATTTTTAGCACACTTTTTATAAAATTGAATCTAACCATTACTAGATTATCATTTGCAATCTTCTTTAGTTAATGGCCATTAGATAGTACTAACACACAGACCTAATGTATTTATTGAAAGACCACTTAAAGTTCTTGTAAAATATACATTTTCAGGGTCTGTCTAAGCTATTAGGTCGTATTTTCTTTGACCACTATTATGTTGCAAAATGTGTATTCTAATTAAAACCAACAGGTAATTTAAGCAAGAATATGAACCTAGTTAAAATCAAAGACAAATGATTTCAATAAAATCCATCTAGTTTACCCTAATTTCCAAACAATAATCACTTAATACCTTAGTTTGTAGCACTGGTAACAGTTACCATGGATATAAGCCATTTTGTACATACATGCCAAGAGTCTCATGTGGAAACTGGTTCATTTTGGCTGTTTAACAACTTGTGAAGTTTGTAATTTCTTCCATTGAAAGCACAAAGTCCGTTTCATTTGAAAATGACACAAGGATCAGGCGAAGACCTTTCAGCAACACCTAGTGAAGAACCAACATTGGAAGAAGTGCTTAGGAAAGTTGCGAATGCTCTCGTACGTCCAGGTAAAGGCATTCTTCTATCTGATGAGTCACCGGCCACAATGAAAAAACGTTTCGCAGACATTGGCTACTACAACAATGAAGAGAGCCGGCGTTTGTATAGGCAGATGATCTTCACGACGGATGATCTAGGGGAGAGCATATCGGGCGCGGTACTACATCAAGAAACCCTGCACCAAAGGTCTGACAAAGGTCACCTCCTGACGACGCAAATGAAGTACCACCACCTTGTCCCAGGCGTGAGTGTGGACATAGGCGTTGCACCTTTGTTTGGCTCAGAGGGCGAGCTCACCTCCCTTGGGTTGGACGACATAACGGCGCGCTGCAAGGAATACAAAGCAGACGGATGCCACTTCAGCAAAGCCCGCTGTGTGTTCCAGATCAACCCAAACACACCTTCTTACAGTGCCATAATGGCAAACGCGCGGGTCCTTGGGAGGTTTGCCTTCCTGTGTCAAAAGAGCGGCCTTGTTCCGATCGTGCAAGCGGAGATATTCCCAGTGGGGTATCATGGGCTCGACCGCATGCAGAAAGTCACGGAGACAGTCCTGTCGGCAGTGTTCAAATGCTTGAGTGACTACCAGGTGTTCCTGGAGGGTTGTCTCATCGCGGTGAACATGGTGACTTCTGGGAATTCATCTACATGGAAGTGTTCCCCTCAGGATGTAGCCATGGCCACGGTGACCACCCTCAATAGGACAGTCCCGCCGGCAGTGGCGGGTGTCTTGCTCCTCTCGGGATGCCTGTCGGAGGTGGAAGCCACTGCAAACTTGAACGCCATAAGCCAGTTCATCGGGAAGAAACCATGGCCCATCACCTTCATCTTCGGGAAAGCTTTGCATGGCTCATCACTGAGTGCTTGGAAAGGAAATCCTGAGAATGTTAAAATTGCTCAAGATATACTGCTGGAAAAAGCAAAAGATAATAGTCAAGCAGCTTTGGGTGTATACAAGTGCAGGGATTTTATTCAAACTAAGGAAACGTCTTCAACTATACAAACTTTATAAACATTCAAAATAATATAATAAAATTGTCGATTTTACTTTCAGATGATTCTATTCAGAGTTATTTTTTTAGTACTAGTATGGAAAATAATATAGAGTTTAGGGAAGTTAAAGGTTCAATAAAATGTTTTTTAATTTCAAGCTTGTGTTCAGTTTTACCTTATCCACACTTAAAAAAAAATGTTACATTTACCCAATTTCACAACCCATCTATCAAAAATGATAGCTGCAGAATACCAATGCATATATCTGCTTAGAACTAGATATATTAACCTTTGAAACATTTTGTTTTTATCTTCAAGTAAGTAGGAAAGATTTTTAATAAAGTTGTTGGATTGTTATAGGTTACAGGTGCTTCAAAGCAGTCATGTTTCTTACTGGATTCATCTTCGGTTCCATCATCGTCTACCTGATATGTCTGCAAGAGAAATTATTACCTGCATATGGAAACGCTGGTAGGTATAACACATTCTTCAAAACCAAAATAATTTTATGTAGTGAATAGCCAAGTTATAATGCTATATATCAAAGAATTAGAATATAAATAAAATGTATATAAATAAATGACTGGATTACATATGACAGAGGGTTAGTGGGACATAAATGACTTAAAACAAGGTAAGGATTTAGTTAAATATGATAAGTAAGAAAGAGGTGTAAATATGATTTAGATAGAGATAGCAAGTTTGAGAAAAAGGGTTGTATGGTAGGTGGGTGAAGGATGGACAAAAAGTCATACATATAGACATATTTGGGTAGGAAGAAAAAAGGTATTGGTTTGAGAACTGAAGACTGTATTTGTTAACGGTTTTTTACAAATCATAATTCATTTGAACAAACATACACATAATTATGCAATTAATGTGTGTGCATTCAGTCAAGCTTGGTTTGTCCTGGTAACACTAGACTAGTTTTATAGTAAAGCTCCTGAACTGAACTTTTTATATTCTGAATACTAAGAGGTGTGGTTACTATGATACAAGATGTTCCTTCTTATGACCACCCCCAGGAGTGGCGCTAGGAGCGGGGATCCTGTTTGGTCTGATAACGATGCTAGTACAGTACGTGGGATTGTTCATGACTGGCTTCCACACGGGCCTGTTCCTTGGGGTGATCTCGCTGGCTGTGGCGGAGCACTTCTATTGGCAACCTTCAGCTGTATGGATGACCGTCGGCGTGCTGCTTGGTGGAGGGCTGCTCTTCGCCATTCTCAACCTCTGCTGGCAGAAAGGTTACTTGATCATTATTTGTAAAAATTGTGTTTTTAACTAATATAAAGAAATACTGTATTGAGGAGGTATGGCTTTACAAAAAAAAAAATGCACTGGTGAACCTAATTGAAGCTCAAACTTCCAGGTCGGTATATTATTATTATTATTATTATTAGCACCGCGTCTTACTACCCGTTCGGGTTATACGCACTTACGCTAATGTGTAATGGTAGGGTGATTGTGAGATGAAATGAAGGACCTACAGTTTAACGTGGAATCCGAACCACGGTGGCGGCCTGGCATTCCACACATTCACAAGATGTCTTGTCAGAGGTGTAGGAAGGGTTTGGAAATCAGATAAATCTGTGCCGGGACCGAGGATTGAACCCCGGNAGCACCGCGTCTTACTACCCGTTCGGGTTATACGCACTTACGCTAATGTGTAATGGTAGGGTGATTGTGAGATGAAATGAAGGACCTACAGTTTAACGTGGAATCCGAACCACGGTGGCGGCCTGGCATTCCACACATTCACAATATGTCTTGTCAGAGGTGTAGGAAGGGTTTGGAAATCAGATAAATCTGTGCCGGGACTGAGGATTGAACCCCGGCCGCCAGCACAGAAGTCTGACACCTTACCCCTAGACCACCAGGTCACCCCAGGTCGGTATAGACGTGCAACAGAACATCATAACAATTTCCTGTTGCGCGCAAAAGAAAATGGGTGGAGTATACCCACCTGATATAAAATCGATACGTGTTACTTGTGTGAACATAATGCAGTATTTATTTTTGCCTTTTCCTGCCCAAGCACTGAGAGTAAAGTATTCATTTTGTTCTCCCCAGGCATAATTTTTTTCTACTCTATTCTAGTATGCCGAGTATCCCATAAAATTTCCTTTACTCGATAGTGTTGGATAACATGTAGAATATTATTTTCATTACACATTATATTACTAGCGAACAACTATAACGAACCAAAAGCCGAGACACTTTGATGTAGCACAGTCCCGTCCAAACATAGAAAAGGTGTTGCAACATGTCTTTGATGCAGCTCCAAAAGACCTACAGCAGATGGGACACACTGATATTAAGGTGTTTACTGTGCTGTCCAAACGATGTTCTGTTGCATATCTGTATGCATATTTACAAATAATGGTTCATTTAGGCTTGCTGGTGACTTTTACTAGCTTTAAGGGCCAGTTTCATAGTCAAATTTAGTACGCCTCAAGTGCGGCGCTACACTAAGTACATGATGACACCTACCTAAACCAGAATGGAATGGGCCAGTTTCCAATGCGAGAATGGCCCATTCCATTCGAGTTTAGGTAGGTGTCGTCATGTACTTAGTGTAGCGCCGCACTTGAGGAGTACTAAATTTGACTATGAAACTGGCCCTAAATATACCTGAACTCCCTAAGCTTGACATCCAATCCATTTGTAACGTTGACCTCTCAACAATATGATTTTAAGTTTTTCTTCTGAAAAAGTGCAAATTAAATCAGATATAAATGTTGTATTCAAATCTAATATAGCTGTAAAGAGAAAAATAGGTATATAACCTAAACAGGCAATGAGATTCGGTTCCAGAAAAAGAGAATTTTGCCTTTATTTTGTCAGGACTGACTGTGATCGGCACGAGCGTATATGGCGGGGCCATTATGGCAGGTGCCCTGGACTACTTCGTCGAGAAGTTCCTGATGGTGATGTGGGTGTGGGACCGGGTGGCCCTCCATAAGAGCAGCCCGCCATGTTGGTTCAGTTGGCTCATCCTGTCGGTGTGGCCATTCATGATCCTTGTCGGATTGATCACCCAGTGGGCTATCACGGGAAGGGGGATCTACCATCAGGAGTGTGAGTATTTGTTCTTATCGGTTTCATTGGCGGCCTGCGAATGTTTGATAGGTTGCGAATGTTTGATAGGTGTTGGCGTTGGGATAAAAGGTACAGCCAAACTGTGAGCCTCGAGCCAATTTTTTGAAAAGCAAAATATTGTAATTAAATAAAAATAATAAACTACCAACCCTTCCCTCCTCTCATGCACATTGAGAAAGTTTATAATTCTAAGTATTGTGGCTCCAAACAGGGTGTCTCTACCAATACTGGAATTTTGAATCGGACATTGGGAAAATATTCAACCTTTTTTTTACCTTGAGTGAAATGTTGGATTAATTATTTTGAGAACCCTGATATTACTTGGACTAATGATAGACCAGAGGGGGAGTGAAAATAGAACTATCTTGTTAGCCACACATTATTTCACCTTGTAGATAACTTTGCAGTGGGGATTTTTGCCTCACTTGCTGACCTTTCTGTTCTCAGTTTCTACACTAAGCTCTCCCTTACATACTAGAGAAAGAAACAAATAACTTTTTTTGACTACACTAGTAGCTAACCTCCCACTTACCCCCCCCCCCCCCGGTTTTTTTTCCAGAAGTAACCGTGATGAGTTANTTTTTCCAGCAGTAACCGTGATGAGTTACTAGTAACTATCAAAGTTCTAACAACACTTTTAACTATTGGTGTACCTACCCGACCTTGTCATTTCAATGGCACACAATACAGTATTTTTGTTCTTCACTTCACCCCTCCACCCAAAAGAAAAACTACCTTTCGGAAGCCTGGTGTTAGTATTCTGCAGATCCCACTTGTTTATCTTTTGTGAAATTCTAGTTTTATTCTGCACCCCATTACTTTTCTTTTATGAAAGTCCTTAACCACAGACTTGTACAGAAAAATTTAAAATTGTCCAACTGTTGATCCCTACTCTACAAAAAATCGCCAAACATATTTAAAGGGGATTCTTTGTTTAGTAGATTGTAGAAATCTTAGTTAATCAAGTAGTCTAGTAGCGCGGTTGTCAGTAGGCAGAGACAATGGCGCGTGTATGCCGCATGCGGAATGGAAACGAATCATAATGGGAACTCGGCCAGCAATGTTTGAAGTGGCAGCATTGTCACCCAATATTTTATTTATGGTTTAGTTTTTTTAGTTGCTTCTTTTGTGGCTGCTAGACTGTCACAGTTTTATGATTCAAATTACTATATGTTGTACAACCAATTGAATTGAATTGAACAAATGTATTTGAAAGCATTTTAAATAGGCTCAAAGCAACAAGGAAGGAAGAGGCAGGCATAATAGGTCTGTGTTACATTGTTACAACTCTTTACAATTTTTCATTTGATTAGGTAGACTACATTAAACAAAGAAGTTTTTTTTTTCACCCTTTATCATTTTTCAAATTTGGGATACATTTTAAAAATTCATTTAGTGTTTGATTTACAAGAAATTTCTTATAACCATGTTGTTTTGAATAGCTTATTGGCATACCTGTAGTTGTGAAGCAGTACATTCATTGGTAGACCGGTATCAAAATACTGTAGAAGTATTAATAAATTCAATTTTTATTACTTTATCTTACAGTTGAAAAGGTTTTTAATTAAACATGCTAATTTTTTGATAAAGTGAGGAGTTTTACATCTTTGTGAGCTTTCTAGTTAGCATCGGGTCCTGAGGTGACCCGAAGACCACCGAGGCCGACGGTCCAAGAATTTTGAAAATTACAAACTTGAATCAAATATTTCAAATTGAAACCATATCAGTTATTTAATGATGAGGATATCTTATAAGTAAATTGTTCCAAATCAAATGTGTTGTTGCAGGGGTACCGTCCAAGAAATCCCGCAACATGAATATACAGAGGGTGCGGACTCGCGAACAGAGGGCCGAGCTGCGGCAGAAAAAGTACCGTTACCTGTACCAAGTAAGGACGGCACACGGGGATGTGATAAGCCAGGTGAATAAGCTGGGTGCTTAGGTACATGTATAGTTACCCCACCCTTATACTTGTTTTATAACCACCCACCCGCCTCGGTGGCGTAGTTGGTTAACGCGCTAGTCGTGTTGAGCCCGACTGCTGAGGATGGGGAGATCGAGGTTCGAATCTCGGTCGGGTTAACTGGGGGTGGTTTTCCACTCTCCCTCCACGAAAATGCGGGTCCGCTTCATCTAATTAAACCTTCCCAATTCCTAATCCATTAGTGTAATTAGTACGGGTAATAAGACGCGGTGCTAAATAATAATATAACCACCCCCACTGGTTTCTTCTGGTTATCTACCAGTTATTACATTCCTAGTCGCAAGAATCCTAGGTTAGCTTCTAAAATGACTTGATAATTGTACACCTGGGTAAGAATTAAGAACACTATTGTTGAGATAACTTTTCCTGTATTTGTGCCTAGAAAGAGAATAAATACCCATTTTGAAGAGTACAATTAAGTTTATTCACACCGTCTGTCTGTGTAGTTAACAGGCAATGAGGTTGAGATTCAAACTCTTGAAGGGTTTTCCGACGGTAGATTCTCAATTTTTCAGCACCAATGTGAATGAATTTCACCTACACTATTAGTGCATTTAGTATTTTTCAGAAATAGGAATGTTAATGCTTGAGCGGTTCAAAAATATGGCGATGGGATGGCAGTTATTATAAACTAGCATGTGTTCACAGAGCTATGTGCAGGCCCTACAGAGGAAAGTGTGTGGACCTGGGGAGACCAACACGCTCCAATCAGATTCGACCCATCTCACCATCCTCCCTGCGGACCAGACACAGTTGGCTGCCTTGACAGAATCAGAGGATGACAGTCGGGAGATCTCGGGTGACATAATCCAACTGGACCGTAGGCATGATAGTAGCAGGGATTCTGTCAACTTCAACCTGGGCCGGGCTTCATACCGATAGTTATCAAATACTGGCCGTCTCATAGATAGTGGGCCTGTTTGTAAATATACCACATTGGAAGAAGTTGGAATGAGAGTACAGGGTATTTGGTGTTACATTTTAAGCACGCAAACCTCTTATTTATGTAATTTTAACAAGACAACTTTACAGAAAAATCTTACTTTGATTTTTAATGTAATCCTTAAGCATAACAAAATTTATGTCTTTTTTATTTAAGTTTTAAAATAAATAAGTTTGTTGACCTCTGGGCCCAATCTTTTACTATTAATTTGATCTAGACAAGCCAAGATATTGTGATGGACAGTTAAGAGAAGTCTTAATTCTGGTATATATATTAAATAATTGTGCATGATATAAAGCAGAGTGTGGTTGGTTGGAAATCCCCCAATAGTGATATTTGTACATAAAATAAAACCACTCTTATGCTTAACTATCAAAAAATTCTGTAATTACTTGTATAATGTGTGTGGGGGGGCAAAAATACCAGTTTGTTGGTATTTGTGTTGATAGTGATATATGACTAGAAACTAATGTATTTAACATGAAACCCCATGTTACCTTGTGTGTATGGTATATTCAACTATTTTATTGATCATTGTGGTAAACTGAAAGAAAAAAAAAATTATTAGTTCAAAGTTTGATTAAATCATACCAGTGCTGTGTTACAAGGAAATTTGTTTTTAAACTGTGACCTCAAATATGTATTATTTGCTATGCTGTTCTTCATATCATGAGATAGATTTTAGAATATTTATAAACCTTTAATATGGCAAATTTTAAGCCTAGTTTATGTAAATCAAAAAGGCCGCAATTTTGGAACAATTATTTATAAACCACGCTCTAACAGGAAAAACTAATTCCTGATCAATACTGTGACAAAGTTGTCATCAAAACTGACTACTCTTAACACATTTTATTTAGGATACTTACTTTGTATAGAAAATTTTTTTTAAGCATGGCAATTTTAAGTGTGTATAAGTTCCCCCCATCCCCAAATAAACTAAACCACCAAAAAATAATCCTACCTTCCTACTTCTACATTTAGGGCCAGTTTCATAGTCAAATTTAGTACACAAGTGCGACGCTACACTAAGTACATGACAACACCTACCTCGACCGGAATAGAATGGGCCGTTCTCGAATTGGAAACTGGCCCATTCCATTCTGGTTTAGGTAGGTGTCGGCATGTACTTGGTGTAGCTGCGTACTAAATTTGACTATGAAACTGGCCCATAGTATTGTTAGAAACCTTTTATATTGTTTAAACCTAATTTTAAATTGAACTAGACATAGACCATGTGTTAATCTGATACATACACGTATTGTGGCTAGACCACATTTAAGAAAATAATATATTCTTGAAATTGTCAAATATATATATGTAACTTGCTTTTTTTTTTATTATCATTGTACAAACATTATTACAGATATATTACTATAATTTGTTCTAATAAAATATCTTGTCCAAACATTTAGATTTTTTGACCCTTACCTCACAAACCCAGATGCTACCAAATTTTTTGATAAATACTAAGATCTTAAGATACCAGACTTCTATGTCTAAGGGCTTTTTTTTCTGCTTGGGGGCGGTCTGGGACTTTTAGATATTTATATCTATTGTATACCGTCAGCCTTCGCCCACCACCTACTTTTTTTTTTTTTTCTCCCCCCTCTCTATGGCAGTTGATGTTCTCTTTACAAGCCTTATTTGGGCAGGGGCATGTCTCTGCGCAGCTCGGCTGGTGGTTTCAGGGTGTAAGGTGTCAAGACTTGTCCCAGCATGGGTTTATCTGATTTCTAGATCCTCTGACAAAACTGCCAGATTCCATGTTAAACTGTAGGTCCTTCGTCTCGCAATAAGACAGTTTCTCAGATTAAAATTCGCTCAAGGGAAATCAACTGGGTTTGGTATGTGTTCTTCGGTTGGCAGTCAGGGTTGGGATGTATGTATTTCAACTGAGGAATATAGCTCCTGCAAGTGTAGAATTCATATTGAGACCATAAAAAATTTCTTAACCATGTTCTGGCTTGGTCATAGAAGACCAATTTTATTGGTGAGAGACACTCTTTTGTGGGCCCCAAGAGATTGGGGGGGATCAGGTTCTTGTGCTCTAATCATGTGGTGGGGTAGCCCACTTTAGAAAGTTTTTTTTAAAAAAAGTGATATTTGACTAACAAGCTAACAATCACCACACATTTCTTATATAAAAGTCATCATAATTGGCAATTCTTTCTTTTCAAACTTCTGGTAGCAGTCTTTTAAAATGAAGTTTATCATCACTTCTTTATGTGGAGTGTGATTTCTATGACCACATGTCACTGCCACTTCTATTTCGCTAGAACAAAAAAATAATATACACTTATTAAGGCTGTATGGCACTTTTGTTTCAAATGTTAACCTCGTCCTCAAGGAAAACTGTGAAGCTTTGCTGATAGAAAATTATATTGAGGGCAGATCTGCAGGTGAGTGACACTTCCTCAGTGTCTAAGGTAAACAAGGAATGATATACAGGTCATTACAATATCATATGGAAGAGAGACAAGTGGTTCCCCGCCCTATTAAAGGGACCCTTTTTTTTTAATGGCATAGTTGGCTGAGGACGGGGAGCTCGAGGTTCGAATCTTGGTCGGGTGAACTGGGGATGGTTTTCCACTCTCCCTCCACACAAATGCGGGTTCACTTCCTCTGATTGAACCTTCCCAATCCATTAGTGTATAAACCGAACGGTTAGTAATACGCGGTGATAAATATTATTTTTAAAAAAAAGGAACCTTGCAGATGCTATCTTTTAGCGCTGTGTCAGACTCACAAAATTCTTCTAAGCAGAAAAAATAGAGACATGCAATGGTCTATCCCTAGTCATGCTGTCATAGTGCATTGGGCGTTTTACTCACTAGTGTTGAAGGGAGGGACTAATATACCTCAAAAATGTAATATTGTGTGAAGCTTATTTTTCTGGTAAATCTGTAGGCCTTGCCCAGCTAGCCTTTTTTGGATGTTTAATTTAAGATAGCCGTTTGAACTTTAGAATTTAATATAATTTTTATTTATAAAGACAATAAATATATTTAAAGGATAGTAGAATATTTGCAAGATATAATTAATCAATGTTAATATATTTATGATGGGTTGTTTAGTAAAGGCACCAGGTGATCATAACCTTATCACACAGTTATTGATACTCTCGCAACAAAAAGTAAAATGGTAGTTTTCATGAAGGCAGGTTTTAAAGACTTGTAAGCTATAGCTCTATGGCCTTTCCAGGGGTCCACAACCTCCAGATTGGACACAAAACTGTCTTGAGAGTCAACCAAATTTGAAATTGCCGTGTGTTTTAGTTTTTAAATAGGAAATCAAATTAATTAATTTTAGTATCATGTCTTATTACCTGTTTGGGTTATACACCTAAGTGCATTTGCATGAAGAATGGAAAACCAGGATTCAAACCCTCAACTTTCTGTCATTAGCAGTGTAATCTATTGTGAGAGTAACACCTTAGATCATATGGACACTTGCAGTGGGTAGTGTCTTAGATTAAGGGAAAAAGATGAGAAAGGCAAATTTAAAGGAAGTGGGCTCGCATCAGCTTGGAGAGAAATGGGGAAAGCTGGAAAAAACACAGATAGTAAACCACCCCCAATAAATCAAGCAAAGATTCAAACTCCAAACATCCTCATAAAGTGGCGACCAAGTGTGATACATTTTTAACTCCTTAGGCTTCATGGGTAATCAACTTACTGAAGTGGCAGCCCTGGAAGAAGCACGAGCCCCTCTACCTCTGGCCCGCCGAGGTGAAGCGCCTCCTCTTGAATGTCCAGGTGAGTCTGAGGTCTCCTTTGAAGCAGCCCCCTTTCCCCTAGCTCCACGAGCACCTCTGGCCCCACGACCCCCCCTTGTTCTGTTTGTCATCGTACTATTAAGATAGACACTATCATCATCATCACTGGAAAAGTCATCATTTTTGATGTCGGTAGTTTCCATTTGGCTGATTCCTGTACCCCGTTTTTCTGCATCCCGGTCTAGGAATTCTTGGTCCTGTAATCATTGAAAATCATGTGTTTAGTATAGTGAGGCAAAAGAGTAAAATAAGTGATTGATAAATTTAGTGTGTGTCTAAAAGTTATATTCAACACATACTCTGTCTTAAAATATGAGTGAAGTGTGACCTCTGACACGGGACTACTCCTGGATAGCTCAGTTTTTTTTAAAAGAGGATTCGATTCCCGTGTCCTGGTTTCAATTTTCCATCTACAGAAGATGCAGCTATAACCATAATTATCAAATATAATATCATGGCTATATAATCCATCAAGATTAGAGTTGAGTCGAATCCACCTTTTTTTTTCTCAAATCTGAATATCAGAAAACATGATAGGTTACTTTGCACAACTTCCTCTTTTGCAAATAGTTGACGGAGCACATTTAAGTTTTTTACTTAGACTTTTTGATGCCTTTGTCATATTTTCCTATAAGGTATTTCTCATTTGCTCTTTGTTTTAAATTTTAAATAATTTGATTGCTGTTTTGACAAAATATTAATTGGTAATAACTTTGCGTTCATCGCTACAAAGCCTAATTGATTCGCATGAAACAAATCTAGAATTGTTTTGCTATTTCACTTTGACAAAACAACATATATACATTTAAAAAAATAATTTTTTAACTTTGAATATGGCATTTTAATCAAATGGGTCTTTTTCAATATATCGTTATGAAATTATAGAAATTTCTTATATATTTGTTAAAGATCAACCCATAATGTACAACAAATTTATTTCCTGCAGAACTATTGCTTTCCTGAACATATCTTGCACCCTTGCTATCTTACCTCCTTGGCCTCCTCTTCTGCTTTGTTCATCCTCTCCAATCTAAACCTCTCAATCTCATCTACTACTGTGGTCAATGACTCAGTCACATTTTTAAACAGATGACCCTGCAACTTCCCGATTTGGTGACTGGAAAACAAAACATTAAAATACTAATTATATAGTAAAAGTATCGGAAGGTCCGGCTTGTCATTAAGTATAAGGCAACTTTAAATTAAGTCAAAAGATTACACTTTAATATTGCAATGCTACACAGTGTATAAAAGTTGGTCTACTTTCTGAAGATAATATCATGTGCAACATCAAAACAATGAAGCGTTTGTGAATATTTGTTAGTGTTTTTACTTTTTGTTGTGCTTCATTTCTCTACAATTCTAATATAGTTAATAATAATAATAATAGCACCACGTCTTACTACCCGTTCGGGTTATGCGCTTTAAGTACTAATTACGCTAATGGCTTAGGAATTGGGAAGATTGAATTAGAGGAAGTGGACCCGCATTTGCGTGGAGGGGGAGTGGAAAACCATTTAGGAAAAAGCACCCCCAGTTCACCCAAACGAGATTCAAACCTCGATCTCAACACGACTAGCGCGTTAGCCTCCTACGCCACCGATGCTGGTCCCACCACTATTAATAATACTGTTTGTTATTCGGGCAGTGTTGTGACAAGTGGTTTTGGAGCAGATCTCATCTAACCTTTTATAATTTCCCATGTTGGTGAAGAGGGGGGGGGGGAACTAGACATGAAAGAAATATTAATCGTCTACTCACTCGACCAATTTATCTAATGCTCTTTCATCACCATAATCTAACAACTTTTGAATTGCTGCACCTAAACCTTTCACCGAATGAACTTTAAGTTGTCGGTCCTCTTCTGTATTTTCAAAGTACTTCTCAACAACTTTCTCTACACTCGTTCCTTCAGAAGACTGCATCTAAAATCCCAAATATAATCATATTAAAGTTAATTCTGCCCTTTTTTTAGTAAGCCCTAATAACAAAAAAAAAACATGTTTATTATTATTATTATTTAGCACCGCATCTTACTACCCGTTCGGGTTATACGCTTTAAGTACTAATTACGCTAATGGATTAGGAATTGGGAAGGTTGAATTAGAGGAAGTGAACCCGCATTTGCGTGGAGGAAGAGTGGAAAACCATTCAGGAAAAACCACCCCCAGTTCACCCGACCGAGATTCGAACCTCGATCTCCCCGTCCTCAGAAGTTGAGCTCAACACGACAAGCGCATTAGCCAACTACGCCACCGAGGCGGGTAGGCGATCATAATAATATCTGAATCAAATGAATACAAACTAAGGATGGGGCACGCTAATAATATCCAGTGCTTCTGCTTGTAGCAGTTGATAATAAAATATTTTTTTAAATATGAGACAGTCAATCCATACATCACTTCAGTCTGGACTCACTTTAGTCAAGTAAAATCTAAACCCACAAGAAAGATCATGAATTTCTACCAACTAGAATGGACACAAAACCTTTAAGGAACTCTGTACTATACGTTCATTAATGTTTCCAGCCTGTAGCCTGGGTCAGTTTTTTAATCAAGCCATATATATTTTACACTGCCGGTTTGCTAGACTTGTTGTAGCTTCATATGCCTATAGTTTAATTAAAGACTACGACATGCACAACATCCAGTACTTGGTCGTTAATTCATTATTAATTTTTTATACATATATACCTAATCATGCGGGGTGGCATGAAACTGTGTATATAGCTTAAAAAACCACTCCGTTCTTAATCCAGCAACACTTTATTCACCCTTTCCTATCCTTGCATAATCCCTTCGCTACAACAACATCCACACACCAAGTCATACATGCTCTTTTATTTTTAAAAAACTTTAATGTTTCTCTATTTCACATATTCATCTACAACATTTAGCCATGTCTTACAAGGTAAAAAAAAAGTTATTTTTTTTGTTTTTTACCATGTAAGTTGTTATGAGTGTCATAAATAGAATTGGAAGTTAATTCATTTATTTTAACATTCATAAATTCAGTTAAGTGTTAAATTATGGGTCTGGGGCTGAGTTGTTGAGTTTGTCTTATGATTAAGTTAGTTCTGAAACACCAATAAGCAATATTAGAGCTTCAAAACAAATTTAAATGGATTTTTTTTTTATGATTTGTCTCTTTAATCTGATATTTTCTAGAACCTCGAATATTTGTTAGGATCGATGTTTCGAAGGTCCCATCTCTAGTCATACATAAGATATGGTCCTTACATCTTCCTGCCTGAGAATGAACTCCATGACACCCATATCTAATCCATCATCAAATTTCTTCTTCTTCTCGGTCGAATATTCCAACCTTAATAAAATAATGTCCTTGAAGTTGGCCACTCTGTTTATAAACTGTTGACCAAATATTGAGCTGTTGAATACCTGCCACTCCTCTTTGTATTCCACGCGGATGCGGATTAGGGGCTCCTTAGGTTGTAATTTGTGGCCTACGAGAAAATAGGATTTTTTTTAAATGAGAAACATGTTCTTACAACTATTTCATAATGGATTTAAAATAAAGATTTATTATTTATTAAAAAAATACAGAAGAAAAATGTGGGAGAAAAACACTTTTACATTCAATACTGAAGAGGATTGATGAACCCCGAAAATTAAATAAAGCGTTTTGTTGTGTTTTAATTGTGTACTTTGAGTCCTACAATTTTCTGGTAAGTAGGTAGGTCTTGCCCTTCTATTATTTCAATGTTAAATTTAGTATAGCCAATTTTCCTTAGTTAAATACAGTAATAAATAAAAGAATTGGTATTAAGTATATATATGTTAATGAGGTGGCTCACTGACTAAATAATTTTATAATAATAGTAAATGATGAAAATGAATAAAATTGGGAAATAAGCTAGGTGGGCTTTTTTAATTATGTTTACTCTTATTAGTTTATTTGAGCCAAAAATATCCCCTCTTCCTCAAATTCAAACATCTTTAACAGATGGGTTAGCAACACTAATACCATATTGAACTGAAAATTGGCAACACCTTTTTCCCTAAAACAGCCTTTATAAAACCTTAGTGTAGCTACAGTAGCCCCATGGCTTCTTTGGTGCTGACTGACAGCTGCTAAACACATGTTTTTGCAGATCATATGGTTCAGCGTAGGGATACACAATTTGGTCCGGTAACTTTTCAAAGCCGCCAGCTGTGAGCTGTCAGTCAGCACCAAAGAAGCCATGGGGCTACTGTATGTATATTTGAACAATGTAGAAACAATCCAAAGATAAAAATAAGCCTTTTATTTTAGTAGTCCAGTGTAATGTGGGTAAGGGGTTAGTTTGTCATCGTTTTCATTGACTCAATACTACTTAGGTTCCAATAATTAGGACCCATACAAAAAAAGCACTTTTAATAAATTTCTACCCACTTCGGTGGTCAAATAATCTAATACATCACTCTCATGTTTGATTGGCCTGATGACTGGAAAATAATCATATTTCAATAATTTTATAAAATGTGATTTTAAGGGGAAAAAAAATTATCCACTGTTATGTGTGTGTGGTGAATGATAGTGAGGGACGTGTTCCCCCTGTCCCTTGGTGGTTATGCCCTTGAAGCACACCATCATTGGATGTTCAAGACATAACATATCTGAAGATACATTGATTACCTGTCAACTGACTCCGAGATTGTTCGATCAACTTCTCTACATGGGCAGCGACATATTGTTCAACCTAAAAGAAACAATTCAAAACTAATGCTCCTTTATCAAATTTTAAACATACTCATATGAAGTTTATTTTTAAGAAGTAGGTCTATTATAAGAGTGACAGGAATGGATACGATGAGAAATGAGAGTTTGAGAAGGATAGTTAAGGTAAGACCAGTGCAGAACAGGATAGAGAAGGCACGACTAAGGTGGTACGAGCATCAGAAGAGAATGAATGAGGTGAGGCTAAAAAAAGACGCTGGATATTTAAGTGGAGAGGCAGGTGGCCAAGAGGAAGACCAAAGACAGGTGGCAGAAGAGTGTAGAGAAGTGTGGAAAAGAGAGAAAACTGGATCATGGTGGAGGAGAGGTGATGGCTGGGAGAAAGGAGACGCCGGGGAAACTTATATTCCAAACTGACCTAGCCAGTGGCTGGAAATTATTTCAACTAATTTATTATTTACCTCTTTTGTTGGATTCTCCAAATTTCGTTTTATAGGACACTTGGATAAAGTAAGCGTATCCATCACAAACGGACGTACAGTCTGTAGTTTGATTGCCTCAAGTTTAAATTCTTTTTTGTGTACTTGTAGCAAACCGACATGTTTCTCTGCTGTTTCGCCTTTGCTGAGAGACGTAGCGACAGAACTTCCTATTCAGGAAATGTATACATTAAAACTATTTACTTTTGTAAAATATTATTTATCACATCTATACAAAAAATTAGTATAATATTTATTAAGGGTGTGCGAAATCCACTTTTTCAATTTGAATCAAATATTATATAAGATATTCTCAAAGCCGAATCAAAGTTTGATTATTTTTTTGTTAGTTGTTTTATACTTGGAAGAATTATATTTTGGTAATTTATATAACTTTAGGTGCTACTATTATCTTGAAAATGTTTTATTAGAAAATTGTTTGTAACATTTTGTTTTATTTTGACAAATCAAGTTACTATCACAAATTAAAATTAAATTTCCTCAGATTTTTTTCATGTGAATATTGATTTGATATATATATATAAACAGCTCAGAATGGCTATAATTGACCATAAATTTGAGTATTTTAGCTGTCAATGTTTTTTAATTGGGAAAAATTTGTAATTATTGAAGCCAAACATCTTTTCAAAGCAAAGTCGAGGCTGCTATTTGTTTCAAAATCTAGTCAAGGTTCCAAAGATTCAAACACACCTAATGTTTATGATAAGAGGTAAGTTATCTGTACTGCATAGGTTTACCAATTAAAGAGCTTGGGGTAGTAATGGTCTAAGTCATGACAGCTAAAACCGTTACACAGGCTATGGCCTAGATCAGTTTTTATTCAAGTAATATATTTTCCATTGCCAGCCTGTTGCAGCTTCATATGCCTTATAAACCAACTTAAGACTAGGACAAGCACAACATCTAGTTCTCGGCCGTTAATTTATCAATGTGAAAGGGTAAAACCATATTTAATCGATGGTACTTTTTCTTCCATGCCGGGAATCAAACCCAGGACCCTTAGCTCAGTAGGCAGACACGCTACTAAGCTAAGTTGTCAGAGAGCTAAAACCATTATGGTTCATATTTAATTGTGTCCTTATACTTTTTCACATAGAGCTGCAAACATATTTATGTTTTAAATGATTTTTTTTTTAATCCTATATATTAATACCTCAGAATTACTATTCTGACATTAGAAATCGGTTCTCATGATCTGGCTCAATCTACTCATCTGACCAAAAGAGGCCTTGGCATCAGTGTCCTTTATCCTTGCGAGTGGAGGGAGGAATTGGCTGCCGATTAATTGGATTTAAATAATAGGTTGGTGGAAAGGAATTGAGAACATACTTATGTATTATAACATTGCTGATAACTTCACTAGTCTGGTTTGCGGTATATAAAAGACTTAGAATGACCGTCCCGTGAATATGCTTAGTTACTATGAAAAGTGATATAAGTATCAGAAGTATTGAAACCCAAATTATGATCACTCTCTCTGTTTCAACAAAATGTGGTATTGGTATAGCTGTATATACGAGCTCTTCTTCCAATCCTGTAACATTTTACTGCTTACAATTTTTTAAACTGCGAGAGAGTTCACCTATTCAATTATCAAACGTCATTTACCTGGCTGGGTAACATAGAAGCTCTGTGAAGGATTCCACTCGGGCGATATCCGGCACTCATGCTCATGCCCCCACATTACCAAGTCCAAGAAATCGTCGAGCGCTTCCTCTGGAATGTAAGTGTACACGCCGTGATCCGCACGATTCTGGTGTAGCACCATCAAGTTGAACCAAGACTCTTTATCTTCCTTTGGACGAAACAGTTGCACCTGCGGAGAGAAAAGTTATGTCAAGAATTAAATAAGACAGGATTAAATAAGTCCTCTTTCAGGCAATTGACATGGATGAGCACTTGGACATCCTGGTTAGAGTAAACTTTATATTACTTGTATTGTGCTTGTTTAAGCCCACCAGAAAAATTTAATCCCTAGATTCTTTGTTGACCTGGTTTTCCCACGCTACACTGCCTCTAAACTATATTAAGTAATTAATAAATCATTTATTTATTAAGAATTAACTAGGTACTAATAGTAACAGAAACATTAATTACTATACAAATCAACATTTACAGTTACAGTTAAAAAAATAATAATTGTGGAACTTGTTTGGATGTGCAGATTTTTCAATGATTATATGTAAACCCCTCTAAATCCCTGTCCGTCTAAAGCACGACTGTTCACTTGGTGCTAAACTCCTACCAGAAAAAGAAGTTATAGTATTAATGATTTTTAAGATGTACTAACAGCATTTATTGGATTAGGCTGTACATGATACTGTCTTGAATTAAGCTTATTTGTATTTCAAAAGACCACAGAGAGATGCCATTCCCATTTCTTCTGTATCTACTCTTCATAGTCCATACCCTTCTCCATTCAACAACCAGTTTACTGAGTTGCTTGACCTTAACATTCGAAGGGCCATCTGCCCTCTTTGTTGGGTTCCTGCAACACACTACCCCCCTATAAAAACTTATACCAAAAGCAATATTTAAAAAATTAAATGTCTGGCATAAAAAAAGGCCTATGTAAGGAAATTATTAGATTAAATTTTAAATTTAACTTATGACTAAATTGAAAAATATATCACGAGCCCCGTGTTAACCGAGACACTCAGTCTGTCAAAGTGTTTAGTTTCGAAACAATTTTTGTATAATAGTTAAATATTTTATAAAATAGTTTGAAATCTAGCTTAACTACAGTAGCCCCATGGCTTCTTTGGTGCTGACTGACAGGTGACGGCTTTGAAAAGTTACCAGACCAAATTATGTATCCCTACGCCAAACCATATATAATCTGCAAAAACATGTGTTTAGCAGCCGTCAGAAGTCAGCTGTGAGCTGTCAGTCAGTACCAAAGAAGCCATGGGGCTACTGTATATAATACAATAAATGCAATACTTTGTAATGTAATGTGTTTTAATAAAGAAATAATTTGAAGCTTAGAAACAATGTACACAAATGCAGTATGATTTATAACCTATAGATCTTACACGTTTTTTTTTTGGTATCCGAAGCAGGATCGGTCCCAATTACCTGGTTAAATGCAATTATACTGTATGATTCAATTCAATGTTCTTGCTAATTTTAAAACATTATTCGTGGAAGTATGGGTGGGAAACTTTATCCATAAACAAGCCTTCAATTCCGTTCTCATATCTGGAGTCAAGCTGCGACTTGATGCTGACCTTGACTCTGGCACGGGCCAAATCCTGGATAACTCAGAGGTTAGAGCCACTGTCATACTCACCCAAAGGTACCGAGTTCGATTCTGATGTCCGATTGTTATTTTTCAATTTCAAAAATATAACTAAATTATGGTTAGTTGGAAGTTGGTTTACCTTTTGCCCAGAATAGATACCAATTTTGATTTGGAGAAACTTACTTTGCCATTTCTGAAAAGCCTAGACAGTCTTTCATCTTTCATGTATGAAAGGCCAAAAATTGCGAGACGAGTTTTTCCCTTCTGAATGAGAAGAGGCGAGACATCTACTTTCTGAAAGTCATCCCATTTGGCAAAGTAATTAACCAGCCCGGTTGAGGCTAATACATCCATGGCAGATACTTCCATGGCTGGAAAGCAGAAAATATACCATGATAAAATAATGTTCAAGAACTGTAAGTTATTATTAAGAGGCCTAATTAGAATGGAACTTCATAGTTACTTGAGATCTGGCTGTATTTACTTTATGTCTATAACAGAATTTTAAATCAGAAGTAAACCTATGTGAGGAACCAGTAAACCACTGGTATAGAACATCAATGAAAGTTAAATATTTATAAGCAAACAACATAATTTTATACATAGTAATTGCTACTTAATTTGAAATTTACATTTTGTTCTTATGCTAAACCTTGATTTTTATATGAAGCCCACTTTTTACCGCCCTTAATGAGTGAAGGTCAGTAAAATTTTATGTTGTAGACATGTTTTATTTGATATATTAACTAAAAAGTTATTTCTCTTTACATTGTTAGCTAAACAAACTAAGAATATAAATAAAATAATCGTAATATTTTTTAATCATAACAAGAATGTCCAATTTTTAAATAAATTAATAGTACCTAACCAAAATATGTATTTTACATATTCTTAAAATTGGTAAAATATTTTAATGCAATATTAAAATATGTGCTTTTTTTTATATATAAAACTGCTGCTAAAATGTGCATAAAACTTTAATCAAATGTAACATTAATTGAGTAGTTTAATAAGTGCATCTCTAAATATGCTAACATAGTGAAAAGAAGTTATAAATAGTTTGTTGTAAATGAGAGGAAACAGCGCAACTAGAGCCTACAATCTTCAAACCCTTTCACACACCCATTAAGCTTGAGTGGGGTTTTTATCCATGTGTACTGGAGGTAATGAGGTGGGAACATTTGCCAGCTTAAATTATCGAGGGCCCTTTAACTAAACAAATTTCCACTTTTCTTACTAGTTTCCTACTAGACATCTATTTCTTGAAATACATGTCAAAAAGCTAAATTAAATCATACACTTTGAACTAAAATTAGCAAAATATATGTTTATGATCCAAAACAAAGACATATATATAAATTTAGTAAGTCAAAGTACTAACATATTTGAAAATATTTTATTAATAAAGATGTCAAATCGTTTAAAATCACAAAATGCGTCAAGATATCTTCATTAAAATAGGTTTGAAAAATATTTGAATACAACTTTTTTTTAGCAACGTGTATTATTACCCGTTAAGAGCTAAACACCTATGTACTAGTTACACTAATGGTTTTAGGGATTAGCAATGTTATATTTTAGAGGAAATGTAACCACATTTGCATAAAGGAAGAGTAGAAAAGCCATTTTGGAAAAACCACCCTCAATTAAACGGACCAAAATTCGAATATAGATCACCCCATCCTCGGTAGTCTAGTCTACTGCGATAGTAGCGCTTTAGACCGTGCGGTCACCGAGGCGGGTAAAAAAAAAGAATCACTTAAATATAAATTTGATATGTGATAGTCAAGTTTTTTTAAACAACTTGACAAAGGTGATGATCAAAAACCTATTAAATAACATAATTTAAACTCTTACCACTGCAATCATCATGATTCCCATTGATTGAGAATATTGGAATCGAAATGTTCAGATTAGGATCTTCATAGTTGACAACAGGGTTTTTACAATGTTGAAAATTAACAGATTGATCGCTTAAGAACTCCACTGAGACAGGTCTAGAAACAAATTTAAAAAAACTCACAGAAAAATGGTAAACATCTTCATATAGTTAGCATGCGATTTCTAAACACAATATTTATCAGTTGAAACTAAGAGATTTGTTTTTAACATTAGACAAAATTTCACAGTGTCCACTGGGTCACGCGAGAAATAAGGTCTGTCACCCCTCTTGACTGTAGTTGCGTTATGTGGCTTAAGTTGTGATTGAAGCATCAAACACAATGAAACATTATTCTACTGCTATAAGTAATTTTATATCCAGGTTGTGATGTAGCTTTAAATACATTTCCTCCTATTGTTTGTTAATTCTTAGCTATTTTACTTTTTTTGACACATTTTTTAAAATTATATTTAGGTTTGAGTTAATGCTTGTCCTTTTATAGATTCACAAATAACATATACATGGTTTTTATAACATAAAACTGAAAGCATAAAAGTGGTAACACTTTCTAAAAGTTTATGCATCGCCACGGAAGTTGAGACCTTGCATAGACTTGCAGGTAATCCAATACACCAAAATCTAGAACATATAATTTTAATAACAGAGTACAAAGACAAAGCTATATGTTTTAAAGTGAATAAAATGAAAACATCCCATTGCTAAAATCCCTTACTATCGGTGTTGTGCAGCCTGATGAAGTAAGCCAAACCAGGTTTAGATAGCAAAAAGTTGATTTGCAGTACTAGCTCTAATGCAAAAGTTGACTTCAAACTAAACGAATGTAGCTTAACAATACTAATGCATAACTTACATTTGTTACTCTAAAAAAAATGTATAAGATTTAAAACTTTATCAAACATCTGATCGACCATTTGTCTAGTCTAGGTGTACTTATATTCCAACATTTTCAAAATTGACTGTAAAGTTATGCCCTGATTTTTAAAAGACACCCTCTTTTCCATCCACACACATTGATTGAAAGGCACTAAAATATTTCGGCAAAATGACTTTAAGGGCTCCGGTCTGACGTGTAAATTATCTTTTTTTATAATATCTCCTAAACTATTTGATAGATGAAATTACTTATTGTTACAAATATGTAGGTATCTTTATAATACAAATATTTTATAAGAAGCATATTTTTATAAGACCAATAACTTTCAAGCTATATGTAAATATATATATTTTTTAACTTTTCGAACACAAAACGTAAAAGTATTGCAACCGCCTTTAAACATACACTTTGTAACCTCACTGTATTGTTTATGAATTTTTAATGTAATTTTTTTTTAATCTATTCAAGTTTTAATTGTAAGTCGAATTAATTTTCTTTCCTAATTTGACATTTAAAATAGTAGGCATTATGTCATGTGTCATGACAGAGTGTTTTTTTATTGTGATTAATTAATACAATATTATTTATTTTCTAATTGAGTGACTGTCAAAACGCCTTTTTTATTTTTGAAATTCGACAAACAAATTTTATGTAATGAACATGAGAAAAATTGTGTTCCTTTTGTTAGTTTTCTTAATTGTATTCCAATTTTAATGTCATTTATTTTACATTTGATTGAGTAAACATTAAAATGTATTTTTAAGTGGATATAATTTATTCAAAATAGGAATAAAACTTGAGTTATGATTCAAGACCTTTAAAAACAAATACATTTGAATGATTATTAAAAATAAATAGCTTAACCAGTAGCTATCATGATTCTAAAATATGGACTGTCACTCAATCAACACTCTATAACACATTGAAGAATTATAGAAATATTCTAGCACCGCGATGGGCGCTAATTGAAGAATTATAGAAATATCCTTTTACCACGATGGGAGCTAATTGATGTGTTTCTGTTTAATTAGCTGGTAATTGCCCCGTGATCGAGCACTAATTAAAGCGGTACGGTGCCTTGATGATATAATTGGTATTTATAGCCCTGTGATTGAGCGCCAATTGTTGAACTCTTGAAATAATACACAATTATTAGGTTAGATGTGATTTTATTTTAATGTTACTATTATTATTATTATTATTATTATTATTATTATTAGCACCGCGTCTTACTACCCGTTCGGGTTATACGCACTTAAGCTAATATGTAATGGTAGGGTGATTGTGAGATGAAATGAAGGACCTATAGTTTAACGTGGAATCCGAACCACCGTGGAGGCCTGGCATTCCCCACATTCACAAGATGTCTTGTCAGAGGTGAAGGAAGGGTTTGGTAATCAGATAAATTTGTGCCGGGACCGAGGATTGAATCCCGGCCGCCAGCACAGACCAATGTTACTATTGTTTTGATAGTAAAACTGATCATGTTAATGATTTAGAGACGCGACTGATAATGATAACACGAACGTACGAAGCTAGTGAGCCACTGCCCTTCTGATACTGCTTGACACTACTCAGACACACACTGCTAGTATATATAACTCACTTCGAAAAGAACACTCTAGAAGAATTTGTAAAATATTAAAAATACAACAACAACAACAAAAAACACCTCGGTTGCAGTAGAAGGTACGAGAGCCGGAAGCTGCCTCAAATTACCTATTAAAATCTCTATTCGAACTTTCCAGAACAGGAAGTTATTATTTAAAAACTTTAAATTGTCATATTGACTCACTGAACGTCGCACTCTCTGTGACGTCACTGCCAGTGGCTTTTGCCTTCTTGGAAGAAGAAGTGCTTTAAGCGCCATGTAATATACTACATAATTTAAATAAAATTAAATACGTTTATAAAATTAGGATGATATTATTGTCAATGCTCTCACATATTCTTTAGGGGCAAGTCAGTTACATTACAAACATATTTTTAATCAGGAAAATCTCACTAATTCATAATCAGATCACTAAGTCAACATTTGATAGTATATTTTCTTATCAGTGAAAACTCACTAAGTCAAGTGAAAGTAATCAATTAATTTAATTTAATCAACACAATAGATTATGAAAAAAATTGTTGACATTTGTTTTAAAGTATGTTCCTAATATTATGAAAAACAAATGGTTTTAAGTTGAATTTATGATTTTCGAAAAGAAAAAAATTAAACTATCATTCCCTTATAAACTAAAAATTGCATTTCTCACAAATTAAGAATTTTGACTTAATGAGTTTCTCCAACAACCCCACGTTATGGTGATTCGTTAAGATTTATATTTTTTGAACATCTAAATGGCGAGGAATAGAATATATCTTTACATAGAAATCCCAGCTCTAGTAATGACTTCCAGTATTTTGCAGCTTTACACTTTTCCTACAGTAAAACTATTAAAAATGTATTTTATTGTAATGGCTTCTAGATATTTCTATATAATTGTGATATCTCCTTGGGATTTAGTGCAATAAGAAACAAACGCGTTATTCAACTGCAACTAGAGCGTGCCTCTCCAAAATGTGTTCAACAGTAACGCTTTCTAATAAACATCTATGATAAAATGTGTATTTTTTTACACAATGGGGGGAGACTTAACCCAAGTCCAAAGCTACAATAAAAACATAGGTATCAAATAAATATTTAAAAAAACACTTATATTTACCCCTCCAACAACTGTTTAAATCTCTTTTCCTTTTGGTTTGACTTGGTCATAATATATTTATGGTATTTGATGAGACATTATCTTTTTACAACTTGAATTTTCTTGTTTTGTTTGGCTTCTCACGGCGTACTAGCTGGAATAAGTGTACGTACCACGGTTTGGGAACCGCTGCTCTAGATAATTGAACCAAATACTTAGCGCGTCCTCTTACTAAGCTAATTGTTTAATTCCCGTTGGGGGACTAATATTTATCATATTTTGATTAATTTACAGCCTCAAGGTAGAACGTGCATGAATAACTTTCCAATTGATTTTAAAAATCTAGAAGAATCATTTTATTATAATTATAATTAATCACAATTTTTTTTAAACGACATAGCAATAAACAATAGGCATAAAATAATTATGTTTTTTTAAACGCAGATCTAAAACTCTTTCAATTTAATGGGAAAATAAAGCAGTTTTCTAAGTAGTGTATATTAGTAACTAGCAATCCCACACGGTGTTAGATGTGAGTCTTCAAAATTTGTTAAAAATAGGCTAACTAAGAAGCTAATTATAAATTTAAGAAATCCGGCTTCAAAGGTGCATTCGGAGCCGCTTCCATCCACCAATGTTAAAAGTTTCAGATCTCTGCGTGCCGTAGATTTGGCTGGGCATCGCACACAAACAAACAAACAAACAAACACACAAACAAACACAGACAAACACTTCCTTTATTATTATTATTATTATTATTATTATTATATAGGAACAAAGCTACAGCTTCTTTGGTGCTGACTGACAGCTCACAGTTGACGGCTTTGAAAAGTTACCAGACCAAATTATGTATCCCTACGCTGAACCATATGATCTGCAAAAACATGTATTTACCAGCTGTCACTTCTGACAGTCAAAATTTAGGTATATATACCTAAATGTTGACTGTCAGAAGTCAGCATTAAAGAAGCCACGGGGCTACTGTATGTAGACTTTATTCAAACACTTTGTGAGCCTAAAAATTCAGGTAGAGGCGGCGGACCGGAATCTGCATTGTTTGTAATTTGTATTTCAGAATGCATAAAACCAATCGACCAAAAGAGTGACACACGCCATGGTGGGGAAAGTAATAAAGTGGTGGGGGTATTACCTCTCCTCAAGAAGGTTCTCAGTTCGAGTAGGAAGATAAGACCCAAAAAGGAATTTGGTCTTCCATTCTGCCACAACTTAAAGATGCAGATTATTTATAAGACCTCCGATTTTAAAATTAGCTCTGTCAACATTTCAAATGCCTTTTTTTCCCCCTACATTCAATATGGTATTGGAAAACAAAGGACGTTTCTTGGAATGAGCCGAATGAATTGGGTTTCAGGAATAGTAGTCAAACATTTTTGCTATCACTTGTAAGACCCTACTTGAAGGATTAACTAGAGGAAAGAGCAGCTTAAATAAAAGAACAACAACTTGTCAGTATAGAGCTTGTAGCTAATAGCTTCTAGGCCTAAGTAGGTTTACTACCCCTCCCCTACCCATTCTTTCTACATATCTACCTAACCTACTCAAAACATTATTTTGTAACTATGAAAAGTTTGTACTTTTACACAAAATTTTAACAGCAATGCTAGTTAATACAAGTTTTTTTTTTAGCATCAAATCTTAATATCCTTTCGAGTTATACGCCTATGTAGGTAGGCCTACTAAATTTACACTAATGGATTAGGGATGCTTAGTTTAGAGATAATGCACCCGCATTTGCTTGGAGGTAGAGTGGAAAACCATTTAGGAAAAAACCTCATTGCGCCCGGCCGGGATCGATCCCCGAGCTCCCCGTCTTCGACAGTCTAGTCCAACATAAGACTAAGAGTAGAGCGTTAGACCACGCAGCCACCGAAGCGGGTGATATAATGTTGTGAAAGGTTATGTTAGGAAAAGGGAATTGATGGTAAAATAGTAGCAGTCTGTTGTTAATATAATATTAGTGTTATATAAATATATGTTAATTCTTAAAAAACGTGGATATAACTTATGCTTTACATCTGATCAGTGAACAAACCACTAATTTAAGCTAAGAGAAATTATTCCCTACGGGACATGAATAGGGGTGAGATATTTTTTTTTATAATTATACTTCTCCTATACGTATAAGTAGGTTACTAATTATAATACTATAAAATCATAAAGGTAAATCTAGATGAAATGTACCTGCATTGGCGTGGGGAGGAGTGAAATAATTTAGGAAAATAGACCCTCAATATCTACTTGTCTTGGAGTCAAACCCCGATGTCCTCACCATCATTAAACCAGACTTAATTATCTTGACCATGTTCTCACTGGCGTGTGTAATAATGTCAATGTTGCTAATATTGATAATATTATATAAGCATGCTTATGTGTAAGTTTTAAGATAACAATATTAACTACTATTACCCGCCTCGGTGGCGTAGTTGGCTAACACGCTAGTCGTGATGAACTCGACTGCTGAGGACGGGGAGATCGAGGTTCGAATCTCGGTCGGGTGAACTGGGGGTGGTTTTTCCTAAATGGTTTTCCACTCTCCCTCCATGCAAATGCGGGCTCACTTCCTCTAATTCAAACTTCCCAATTCCTAATCCATTAGCGTAATTAGTACTTAAAGCGTATAAACCGAACGGGTAGTAAGACGAGGTGCTAATATTATTACTAATAAACTATTATTATATATTGACTGTAAGGTTATATCGTCTTGTTTATTGTTTTTATTCCCTTCTTATATTATATACGTTTTAATTTTTCTTCTATGACGACGACATGTTTAGGTGTTTTTCAACCATCTTCAAGTCTTATTTGTGTTAAAGATGACTGATTTTAATTCATACTATTGGAAAGTTTGTGAAATTTTTAGATTAAAAAATATTCCATGTAAAACCGTAAAATTTCACAAATTTTCTGATATTATGAATTAAAATCAATCATCTTTAACAGGAATAAGTCTTGAAGATGGTGAAAAATCACCTAAACATGTCGTCGTCGTCATAGAAGAAAAACTATAATGTATATAAAATAAGGATAAGGGAATAAAACTTATAAACAAGACAACATAGCCTTACAGTCAATTATTATTACTCCTTACCAAATAAACATGAACATTATTAGAAATACTATTATAAAGTTTTGTTTACAAAACGCATAATAGATATATTTAAACATAGGCCTAACTCGTTTTACTTTCTCATATAAAAGAGAAAATATTAAAATCTTAAAAAAAAATCTACCTCAAGACTATGATTAATTTTGACATTTAAAGTACTTCCGAACCCTAATAATCCTATTACGTATTATCACTGAAAAAAAATTACATAAATAGTTATTTAGTAAATCACCCTTAAATAAGTTTTACTCATAAAAACAAACACATTATCTTGTTAATCACAATAATCACCTTTTTAGAGGCCCATTTTAAACCATATTGTACAAATAGTTTATATTTAGCAAAATTCAAATTTTCAAAAATAAATCGTGAACCAGGCCTACCTTAAAATAATTTGTATATCTAAGAATAAAAACTTTTCTTATTTATCATGAAAAGCTAGTAACAGGTTCTCATTTTGAAACCAATCTTCAAGGTCAATTTCCAAAACATTCCATTTTTTTATAATTTGTTGTAAATCGAGCCTATACTACTTTTAAATTAATTTATTTTAGATAAATATACATTATTATTGATATTTAAAAAAAGTCTCCCGACAGGACCAATTTTTAACCAAATAACTAAATCAATTTTTTTTAATATTCAAATTTAAAAAAAAAACCGTCTTCAATAAACTACCCACAACCAAAATAATTTGCCCCCCAAAACAGCTTTATTGTCATGTTCATGTAAAACACTTCCTTGACATATTCATTTCAAGCAAAATCGTATTAGCCATTTTCAAAATAATTCAAATTTTCAATAACCCCCCCTCAGTATAATACCATTGAATTTTTACCCAAAACAAAGAATAGGCTTCTATAGAGTTATATGTCGTGTCAAACACTACCAAGATAGACCTACTCATTTGGAACCAAATTGTTATGAACATTTTAAACTATTTCCAGTTTTTGAAAAAATCGATCATCAGTAAATTACCATAAATGAGTTTTTCCCATGTTTTACACTTCTAATTTTTGTAGGCCTACTCAAATGATCAACATTCATTTTATTACTAAAATTCCCGAGATCCTGTGGACCATTTAATTGGGCTACCATGGACCACACTTTGAGAAAGTGATGTGGAGGTTGAAAACTTATTATTTAGGAACGTTTTGCCATAGTTTAATGGCATCATGGTTTTAAAACAGAGATTTCTTCAAACCTGCCAACTTACAAAGATTAAAATCTAGCTTGGTTAAGCTATTAAAAAATACCGTACTATTCACATCCCTGATGGCTGCAGGAATAGTTGTATTCTGAATAATTTCCATAGTCCACATAGAGTCAGAACCTTATTTGTATATAGGTTGTGTGGATAAATTAGCAAAAAAAGGGGGGGGGGGCATTTTGAGGAACTTTGCCCCCCAAGCCAAAGGTAGGTCCAGGTGCCCCTCACAGGAATATATTTGAAAATTGGATGCCTCTGGCAGCTATTCTAAAGGTTCCTTATCTAAAAAAATTTGAAATTTTTGATTCCCTTAGAAGTTCCCCCAGAGAATGTTTGAAAATTTGATGCACCTGGTAGCTGTTCGGAAATGAGCATGTCCTTTTTTTAATTTTAGGTGCCTCTAGAAGATAAGAAGATAAGTTGTTCTCAACTGGATTTATTACTATTATTATTATTATTATTATTATTATTATTATTGGCCTATTAATATTATTACTATCATTATTTAATGCTTAGGCCTATATAGCCTAAACAGTTTGAAATAATATTCTACAAACAGATTTTTGAAAATGTGTTGCAATCAGAAATTATATTTAGAGTGAGAAATTATATTTAGAGTGATCCTTGCCAGGAATATTCTGTGAAACAACTTTCAAGATTTATGATCTTTCGTTATCTTATCACATTTTGAACTAATCCAGCTAGTCAACCACTGATTGGCTGTTGGTAAAAATAATCAACTTGGAGAAACGGTAATATTCTATTCCCATCCACAACCCCCCCATCGGGGGAGGGGGGGATATTATATAGGCTACTCCTTACCCCCTGTAACACCTATGACTACAACCCAGTTTCTTCTCTACTATAGTCCTATATAGCAGATAATAGCCTTTTTTTTGCTGTTAGTCTTTTTTTAATTTGCTGATAAATAATTGGTTATTTTATACTACAAGTAGGTCAATCAAGTTCAACAAATCTAAAATTTTAAAATTGAACAATTATTTGTAAAAATATTTCGACATTTCTAAGATAATTTTTTTTTTGTTATTATTTTTCACCGTGACTTAGTATTCGTTCGGATTGTACGAATATTGCCTTTTTGTCTGTGATAATTACGCTAGTGGGGTATGGATGAAGAAGATAGAATTTGGAGGAAACGTAGCCGCATTTGCGTGAAGGAAGAGTGGAAAACTATTTAGGCTTGTTCTTTATAAAACACACAACTAAGATTCAAACCTCGATCTACCCGTCACCAACAAACCAAACAAAATGAGCTTGATATTTAGACAACGTGCCCACTGAATTGGGTTTTAACATAAATTGGGCAATTAGTTTATTTTTATAGACTTTCGTATCAAATTGAAGTACAACATTGAGAAACAAATGATATTTCGATAAAAGCCAAAAGAGAATTTTTCTTTTGAAAGACCTTTTTTCATACCAGATTCCTATTAACTAGCATTATTCTGATAGGAAAAAAACCTTCAGATGGTTATTCGTAAGAAAATTGGGCTGTATATAAAATAATATATGAAAAATGACAGCCTAGGTACTCCATAGCTGTGTGAAACGGCGTAATATATTTATAAAAATATAATATGTATGCTTTAGTCATTGGCTTTCCAGCATGACATGGTCTGACAAATAAGAGTTCATACACAATGTTTACCATTGGCTTTACTCCTAAAAATAAAAAGAGAGAGAACAAAGAGAAGAAATAAAAGATAGTACAGTTTCTAAGCACCAATAAATTGAACTGTCGGAGGGATGTTGAAATTAAAAAGGAAGGGGAAGGTAGAACCAGTCCCGCGACCTGTGTAATATACATTCCTTTCCATAAAGGTGTACTGCGCATTCGACATGCGCATTTATTCATATTCCCTCTCTCTCTCTTTCAGAGTATCACGTGATCCCAGCGCGGCATCGACCAAGCGCAGATCCCGGCCATAAGGGCTAGATTCCCTAGAACCATTCGAGAAATGTGTGACAACAGAGAGAGATGGTGGGAAAAAAAAACTCTTCTGAAGCCAGTTCCTACCTCGGAACGGAAATACTGTTGTGTAGAAGGGAGGGGGTTGTCAAATAGAAAAGGATGACGAAATCTACGGGTTAGAGAATGTGAAGATAAACACTGCACAGACGCTGCTCTCCCAGAAGGCATTATTCTATCCACCTATCACGGACACGCTTATAAACGACCTGCTTTCCCCCCCCCCATTGGTTAAAAAAAAACTCTAGAAAAATTCTACTCGGGCATTTTTCGTGGTAAAGGAAACAGCGTTTCCCGTTACTCCTCGAGTTTTTGTGAAATTTACGTGTTGCTTCAGTTTTCGAGTGATTTTTGTGTGTTATTTAGAAAATAAAGGTGTTAACTTTATATTCTCAATTATAACAAACCACGGAATGACTTGAGATAGTTGAAATAGTTTATTTCTAAAAGTATAAAACTTGAACTCTGTTGGTGAAATTCCACGAAATTCTTGAGATAGTTGAAATAGTTTATTTCTAAAAGTATAAAACTTGAACTCTGTTGGTGAACTTCCACGAAATTGTGTTAAGTGTGACTAAGGATGTTTTAATACCGAGGAGTATACACCATTGTTGCTTAGTCTCCCCTCTAGTATATCATAGTATTTAAATCCCCCTCAGCAACCTTATAAGCTCCGCCCACTCTGTACAGGCTTAGGCATCCTGTGATTGGGCCTTTACCGACCAATGAAACGCGTGAAAGGGAGACAGGAAGGGTGACGCTTTCCTAGAAGCCATCGCAAGGCCTTTTAACGTTCGACTTAGATCGTGGAAAACTTGAAAATTTTTACCTGCATTACCTTGCAGAGGAAAAAAAAATTGTTCGTGAGCCGATTTAGAATTGATTTTTTTAAAATCCGCCAAAAAAAAACAAGTGATCATGTGCGAAAAACTGTGTGAGAGTGCTTAGAAGTGGACTCAAAAAATAGGACAAGTTAGCTGGTGAGTAGACATTTAAATTTTAAATGTTACTTGTATGTTTGTTGTTCAATTTAGTAAGCATGTTTGTCTTGAGTAATAATTATTATATATTGATTTTGAGTTAGCCTATATCTGGTTCAACTTTTAAAATGTCTATGAGTTTATCTATATAAAAATAAATGATTATAACCGAAAGAATCAGTTTAGCCAACAACACAACAAGAAAAACGGGTTCTCTAAAGTGACCCACGTATTCTTTCAAAACAAACTCACAAAATATGTTTTATTTTAAACATACAGCTCAAAATAAAAACCCTATTTGTTTAATTAGTTCATTATCTTGGTCAAATAATTATGTCCGTCTGGTTTCATTAGTAATGAGGTGGAAAGTAGGTCAACCATTTTTGTTATTAGCTTCCTTTGGTGACGTTGGATAGATCTGGGAAAACATTTGACAATAGGGTATGTGGGAAATACTTAACCAAGTCGAGGTCATTGAGAAAAATCACAAGAGTTAGCTTTAAATAACAGTTATCCAAGATAAAAAGTTATATGTATTGATTATAATAAATATTATATAAATAACTAATGAATAGATGCATATAAACGTTTGAGTTAGCTAAGTCACACAAAATTATGGAATTAGACTAAAAGATAGTTAATTTAAATGTGCTCTTTTAACCTATAAAAAAATTGTTTAAGACTACCGGGTTGAGTATTAAAGTCATATTTATTTTTAAAATTCTAGTAAATATTTATTTAATATGTTTTGGCTGTGAAACTTAAATTATTGCGTGAACCAATTAGTATGTGAAGTAGAATGAAATATTGTATATAAAATTTAAAAAATTAATGTTTTCTTTGCCATATTATACATGCTTCGTAAACTACGTATCCTTAAAGTTCTTAGAGTCGTATGGTTTTTTTATGTTTTGATATAGGCCTATCTATTATGTCCTTAATCACATGACATCCTGTCAAATGTCAACCAATTATAAAATATACTTTGTCCAGTCAAACTCATTACGGTATTTTAAATAATTTCAGAAAATTTGATTAAACTCAACTAACATTTTCAAAATTTTGTTTCCTGTTTTAAGTTAAAATAACGATAGGCTTAACTTAGTGAATTTTTGATCAGTAATTTATATTAAAGAAAGTTAAATTAAAACACGATACGTTTAGAAAATGGCCAACGTTTCCTTTACTATCACTGATACTTTCATTTCGATTCGCAAATCAATATTCATTTATTATTCAACCTGTGATTGGTTGGTTCTCCGTTGCCGTACATAACGATAGACAACCCTTAAAAACTTATGGTTAGGTATTAACGAAATTACAGACCTGGATTCTTTGTACAGTTAAGCCTATTTATATTTATGAACTACGGATCTATCGAATACTGAACATGTGAACTGCCTATATTTATTTACGGGGTTACCACAGTTTAAATGTTTTTCCGACGTATCACTAAGACCTTCTAACGGAATATGAAGCCTCATCTACCGTCAAAATGTTTGCGTCAACTGCGGCACAAAAAATCTCTCCCTTTTCCAGAAACTTTTCAATATCCCGCAGCAAGGTTAGTGATGTCAATCTCCTTCACACATTATAACTATCATTATTACTTATCAGGCTAGGTAGTGTGTAGCTTAAATTAATACCAATAATTTCCTAGTTTTGTAAAGCAGAGTAATTAAAATTATGTTTCGACTTTTATTATTTCATGAACATTTAACTAAGCAAAACTAAGTTTTGTAATTCCCTGAATTTTTTTTCCCCCAGACAAAATAGGCAAAGCTCTAATTGTTGATAAAAATAAATATTTAAATGTCACTGCTATTGGGGGGAGAAAACGTGTAATTTCGATTTAATTTTTTTTTGCATTTTCCTACTTCGTATATTGAAAATGATTGCAACAATATCATAACATTCCAATGACTATGAACATATTAAAGATAAATTTAATTTTGTACAAGTTAAATGAACAGCATATTCTATTATTATTTACAAACTACCTTCTGTTATAACTATTTTGGTAGAAGCGTAGGGCCTATATAATAATATACTTACACAGGCCTAGGTTTACGATTGCTTTGGATTTTGAACCTTTAAGCTCAACCAGAGGTTGTTTTTTTTAGATCTTAATATAAAATATTTGTATTAATGGATGAATGTACAGGAAAGGTTGGTCTAGACCTACTTTCTTCTTATCCTGAAAGATATAAATCTTGCCTTACTTGATTCCACTATGATATAGGGGTTGAGAAGTCCTATCGCCATTTGCCATAAGTGGCAAGTTGGCCTAAAGAATGTAATGAATGCGAGTTGGACAGCTCTCACAGTAGAATAAAATGCACCCGTTTCGGTGGCAAACAATTTAAGGCGTCATTCTCGTGTTATACTGGCCTTCTGATGACTTAGAGCTCGTTCGAATCCCGGCTGGGTCTAATGAGAAGTTC
>CABFVZ010000883.1:203669-287251 GCA_902151445.1 Timema monikensis
CCCCCCCCCCCCAAATTGTTCCCCACAATTCATCCACGCCAATTCGGGTATATTACCCATAAAATGCTTTTCTTTCTCAGCCTTATCCCATTAGAGTAATTATCATATATTAGGCGGGTAACCTGAACAGGTAGTATTGCAGTGATACAAATTAAAACTCCTCACAGTTTGTGCTGGATATAACTTAATATTATTCCTGTATAATTATCATTGGAAGCACTCCGCAATTTCATCGAGCTCAGATATTCACTCAATGTTCCTGCAACTTGCCAGGTAAAAAAAGGATGGTCAAATATCGTGTTAAATTGTGTAATTTTTTTCATTTTGAACAGATTTCATCACTTAGGGCCTATGTTTGAGGAAGTTGTAGCTAAATAGTCAAAAAGTGTACATGTTTTGAATATACTTAATCTAACAGTGTGTGTGTTTTAAATGTTTGATTGAGCCAATCTAATTTATCAATTTCTGTACATGTAAGGCCATAGTGTAATAATTAATCAAGGTAAGATCGTTACCTTCCACTACGAAAGAAAATTACCTCTAAAAATAATGATTTTTTCGTTAGCCTACATATATATCATCAGCAGCATCACCTCGTCTTACTACCCGTTCGGGTTATACGCACTCACGCTAATTTGTAATGGTAGGATGATTGTGAGATGAAATGAAGGACCTACAGTTTAACGTGGGATCCGAACCACGCTGGAGGCCTGGCATTCCCCACATTAACAAGATGTCTTGTCAGAGGTGAAGGAAGGGTTTGGTAATCAGATAAATCTGTGCCGGGACCGAAGGATTGAACCCCGGCCGCCAGCATAGAAGTCTGACACCTTACCCCTAGACCACCAGGTCACCTACACTTTCTAGTAAAGTCACTTTAGTTTACCCTGTAAGGTAGCATACTTATCTAGGATTATTTCAATATGGCGTAGCTTAAAATCAAGGACCATAGTGTAATCCGTCAAGGTAGGAGTGCTGTTAACCGTTCACGGTTGACGGAGTGTACTGGATATAAACATCAAGCTTGTATAGTCAGGTTTGCCGGTGACGTCGGGGCTTCGAATCCTGATCCCTCGTGCCTGAAAGGTTTTTTTTTTCCCTAGATAGTGTACTACTTTCCCCTCCACATTAATGCGGGTACACTTTCTCTAAATTTTACCTTTCTCATCCCTACGGTCATTCTTTTAAATATGCGAATAGGATTGACGGATACATTCCATTTAATTAAATTGTTAGATCTACTTCCATGTATTCATAAGTCAAGTTATATTATCTGCAGCTGTCACTAACTATATATAACACAAATAGTGAAATGTTTTAAAGTATGGCCTAAAAAGAATGTGTTTTGTATATATTTTAAAAGTCTCTTAATATAATAATTTGACTTCATCTTTTAAAAAAGATGATAGAAATCCGATTACCCACCCTCTCCCCAATTTTTTTCTTATATTCCCGGTTATTTTCTCTGGGAGGTTTTTAAAAAAGTAAATGTGTCCACTCTATTCTTCTCTTTATTATATCTTACTCAGTCTTACTCTCCCCCTCCTAAATACTTCAACTTCTACCGCTACAAGGCGCTCTTGTCCTACTTGCAGACTACTTGCAAGGTTGCCAACTTTATCATTTCCTCCTTCAATACTTCCGCCCGAAATGAAGGCGTATGTATGGTCGAATACAAAAGTAGGTGATTTTATTGTATTATAATATCAACATTAAAGTTTTTTTTTTAATCTTTAATCGGCACATTTAAAGGTTAGTTTAAACATTTCGAAAACGAACGTTAACATAAAAGGTCTCATAATCATATATTTTCAGCCTTTGTACTGTATTAATCATTTCGAACTCTAATTAAACTCATAAGTAGAGCATCAACATTATGTTTTAACTACCATTATATTATGTTCTCTAAATTTATGTATTTTATATTTCAATAAATAATTTTTAAAAAACCCACCCCGCCTCAGTGACGTAGTTAGCTAACGAGCTAGTTTCGTGTTGGGTTGGACTACCGAAGACGGGGAGATGGAGGTTCGAATATCGGTCGGGTGAACTAGGAGTGGTTTTTTCCACTCTCCCTCCATACAAATGTAGGTTCACTTCCTCTGAATTCAACCTTTCCCATTCCTAACCCATTAGCGTAATTAGCATCCTACTTAAGCATATAACCTGAACGGGTAGTAAGACGCGGTGCTATAATTTAATTTTAATAAAAACCCACAACAATGTTCGAATGATTTAAGGCAGTGGTATTCGACATGGGGTACGAATATACATTTTATGGGGTGATTTATTTTCAAATTTAAAATTATCCGTACTATTACTCGTAGATGTATTTTGTTTGTGGTATTTAAGACGCACTTTCTGAACTTACTGATCATATCAGCACATCATAATGTCAATTAGCGAGAGTGAAAGGGATTATTAATTTTATTGGAAAGTCACATACCTTCGATGTTTTTTTACATGCCATAATCGAAATAGGATCGACCCCTTTACTTTCCATCCGAAGGAAGTTGTGTTACCGATTTTAAATTGTTCAAGACCCCGGCTGATTGGACCCACGAACTTGAGGCGAGCACTTTCTCCCCCAAGACCACTGAAGTCGATTATTCTAGACGTAGATTATTGAATATGTATAGCTTGCATTATGCACCAACAACTTTGGGTGTATAAAATGAAAAATTATCAGTAGTGAGGCGTTAGGGTAGGCAGGATAAGCTCAGCTATCCCAACAGGTTTTTGAAAACAGAAAGAAAACACCCCCTGTACATCATATAAATGTAAAATTAATTAAAAAAAATAATTTTAAAAACGTAGTGACATGTTAGCAAGAACGCTAAGAAAATGTGTTCGTTCCTTTTGGCAAGATAAGCTAATAACTTTCCGCCTGAAGCCCCGTGGAATCAGGCCTGCGGGGAGCTAGAAGGGTGATGCGCGCGCAACTGTTTATCTCAGTCACCCGACCAGTAAGCCGGCTCTCCCCGACTCGAATGCTACGTTCTTAACATTCAGAGTGTGTTTCAAAAGTTTATTAAGTGTAGATTGTTTATTTTTGTGATTGTGACTTGAATTTTACAATTTTATTGAGTTGTTTTAAATTTTGTACTATAATATATATCAGTAATGTTTTAGGATTTAGTGTATGTACCGTAGGAAAAAAAAAAATGGGAGACTCTGTAGTTACCAACAATGAATATTTCGATTCAGTTGACTTTTTGTTAAATAATTCTACCAAAGCTTTGTCTATCGAACAAAAAGTTAATTTAAAAGGGAAAATAGCAAGACCAAAACTATATATTACACAGAAGGATGGGAAGTATACAAGAACTTTTCAAGAAAAATGGTATTCGAAATACAGATGGTTAACAGGAAACAAAATAAAACAAACTTATCATTGCTATTATTGTCTAATGTTTGGTGGGGAGGAATCTTGGAGTAAAACTGGTCAGACAACATTAAAAAATTTTGAACTTAAAGCTTCGAAACATGCAACTAGCAAATTGCACATAAAAAATGCCGAGGCTTTTCATATGCTGGGGAGATACAGAATTGATGATTGTGTTTCAGAAAGTGCCCGTATTCAAGCTGTTATACATAACAGTAATGTTGTGCGTAATCGAAATATTGTAGGACGTCTCATTGATGTGGTGTGCCATTTAGGAAAACAAGAACAAGCCTTCAGGGGGCACATTGAGAGCGCAGAGTCTTTCAATGAAGGAAATTATTTAGAAACCTTAAATTTGCTTGCCATGGAGGAAGGGTTAATAAAGGACCATTTACAAAGCAACACTGTGTTTAAGGGAACTTCTTCTGATATTCAGAATGATTTAATCGAATCAGTTACTATTGCCATAAATGAGAAAATTCGAAGTGAAATAAATGACGCAAGTTTTGTGTCGATTCAGGCAGATGAGACTACTGACGTTTCTGTAAAGGCACAACTCAGCATAATTGTTAGGTATGTTCATGGCAAAAATATTGAAGAACGTTTTATGGGATTTTATAATGTCTCGAACGATAAAAGTGTTAAGGGGCTGTCCAAGAAACTTATTGCAGTCATAGAGAAATACAATTTGGAGGAAAAGCTTATTTGCCAGACGTATGATGGAGCATCGGTTAAGGTGGACTGTCGTGGTGGTGTGCAAGCCATCATACGTCTAAAATATCCGAAAGCGATTTTTTTGCACTCTTATGCGCACCATTTGAACTTAGTTCTATTACACAGTGCCAAAACAATTAAGGAAGTTAAAATTTTCATCTGCAACTTGACTGCATTTCATTCTTTCTTCAATAGATCTACATCTCGTGCAGAAATACTTCGACAGCATGGGTTTCAATTACCCTCTCCAGAGGAAACAACACGATGGAACTACAATTCACGTGCTGTGTCAACCATCAAACATCATTACCAACATCTACGAAATGCGGTGAACTACGTAACTGAGTCTGATGATTGGAATCCTGAATCTATAAATTGTGCAATAGGTCTTCTGAGAATTTTAGATTCTTTAATGTTCACATTTTTGTTGTGCCTATTCGATAGAATTTTTTTCTTCAGTGAACATTTATTCAGCGTTTTCCAAGCTAAGTGCACAAGTGATGTAAACTTATGCATCAATGAAATAATGACTGCCAAATCAAACATTTCCTTTCTACGTTCAGAAAAGGTTTTACAAGAGTGCCTTCAAGAGAGTATGGAGTTGAACACAAACTATCAAGCAGACTTCCAACACAAGCGTTTTTTTGAAACTCAAAAACGTGTTGCATTAGAAATCTTAGACTCCATCATAGTTCAGCTAGATGAAAGATTCTCCAACTTTGACGAAATTGCATTTGTTGAACTCTTAAATCATACAAAATTCACCCAGTTCAAAAAATCCTTTCCCGACAGTCAATTTCAAAAACTTAAAAACACATACCCTACGGTATTTAACTTTTTAGCACTACACAATGAACTGGTTAATATCTACAGCTCAGAAGACAAAATCAAACCTTACGTTGAATTAATGGGTTTCATTGAAGATAACGACCTCCAAACAGTGTACGAACAGACGGTAAAGTTGCTGCAACTGATTCTCAGTTTTCCAATAACCTCGGCTACTACAGATCGTTCAACGAGTACATTGAAAAGAATTAAAACACATCTGCGTAATTCTATGAACAATAGCAGACTATCCGGCCTGGCTACTATTTCAATAGAAAAGGAACTTTCTTTTAAGTGCTCTCAAGATCCCGTGCTCAAAGAAAGGGTGATAGATATTTTTTCAGAAATGAAACATAGACGCTTAGAATTGATTTACAAGAAAACATAGACAACTGTGATAGACATAGACCCCTTCCCCCTCCGTCTCTTAAAGATAGAATGGAGTAATAAACTTTAATGTAAGTAGGGTAGCTGCAATTTCATTTACATGTTTCCTATTTCTCGATAGTTAAGAGTTAGAAATAAATAAAAATGATATTATTAGTATTAGTATACATAGTAGTAGTAATAGTAGTACTAGTAGTAGTCGTCGTCTGCTAGTACTGTTTTATATAAAACTATAAAAATAACATTTTTGACAGTTTTAAGTGTGTGCCCTTTATAAGTGTTCTTAACTCAGCTTACACCAAAATTATCTTCACGCTTCGCCACTGATATTATATATGGGGGTATGCGAACAACTGGTCTAAGTTATCACTCTTTCAATACACTAAATTGCCGGTGATATGGGGGTCAAGGTTCGAATCCTAGTTGGTTATAGACCTACTGAAGGTAGTTTTTCCTGGATAGTTTATCACTACCTCCATGAAAATGCGGGTATATTTACTATATAGTCTACCTTCCTCATTCTTACACCATTAATGTTAACTTTCGGATAGCCCAAACTGATTGTAAGATGCAGTGCACGTAAAAAAAAAAGTTAAAAGGTTGTGTTACCTTAAATGGAAAGTATTTAAGTGGCAATAGGCAGGCCTGCGATATTAATTTGTTTTAATTAACTGATACCACAAGACCTGTATATTGAGGGTTCATTTACTAGACAATTTGGTTTCGTTTTTTTAAATTATTTTCTGTTCTTTGTGTCTTAAAACCTGTCAATGCTAACCGCATATTTACACTAATACTGTAGTGAGGAAAGAAATAATATTATGTTTAAGGAAATGTATTCGAATTTGCATTGAGGGGTAGGCTTAAAAACATGTAGGAGGAAAAAAACCATTCAGTACCTCGGCTGGGATTCTAACCCCGATCTTTGTCTCATGCAAATCCGACTATACAAAACTGACGCTTTAGTATTTTAATAATTTTATAATGTAGTTTCAAAGTGCATGCCTTAAATATTGAAACCGAAAATATTTGTATTAATTTTATAAAATAGGCTGAATACAAATATCTAGATTAAAAACTCTTGACATTTTGTAATAAAATACTGATTGATTTTTAAGGTTGGTATCTTGATTAATTTTTAAGGTTGGTATCTATCAGACGACAAAACATCCCAAGTTCGACTACATACATTTTAGGTTTTGCTTCTTCAATTTTTCGGAGAAAAGTTCAAAAAGCAGTTGGTTAATTTATTAAATACTGATTTTAAATTTTTCTAAATTGTTCAAAAAATGTCTTTTACAATTTCGTTCAAAACGAGGTACCCGGGGATGCATGATAAATAACACTTTATTCTTGTTAGAATAAAAAAAGCATTTAAACAAGGTGTCCAGCCAAATTATATTTTAAAATTCCCTGACTTTTCCAGAGCCAATTTCCAATTTTTCCGTTCACTATTAAAAACATTTTATTAATATCGCAACTTAATGTACAACTTACTATTTCTAGACACAAACATCATCTGAAATTGTGTAATTCTATGATGGAGTTAAAAAAAATTCACTCTAAAACAATGGGCATTTGTGTGGTGCGATCTAAGTTAGAATTCAATTAGATCCTATTGAGTACATCAGTACAGTTTAAAATTGTTGCGAGACACATTCTTTTTTAGTTTCTTGGGGACCCGCCTCTGTGGCGTAGTTGGCTAACGCGCTTGTCGTGTGGAGCCCGACTGCTGAGGACGGGGAGATCGAGGTTCGAATCTCGGTCGGGTAAACTGGGGGTGTTTTTCCCTAAATGGGTTACCACTTTCCCTCCACGCAAATGCGGGTTCACTTCCTCTAATTCAACCTTCCAAATTCCTAATCCATTAGAGTAATTAGTACTTAAAGCGTATAACCCGAACGTTTAGTAAGACGCGGTGCTAATATTATTATTATTATTATTTAGTTTTTTCTTTCAAGAGTCTTATCGAATTCTTGCACATGCGCATAGCCATGGCTCTACTTTGGTTAAAAACGCTCAGAGAGAGGGATGAAAATATGAAACAAAAATCACATGTTGACCTTGAGAATTCAGATTAGCGTATTCCTCTGTGCTTATTAAAATACGCAATGACTGTTAACTGGAATAAAAAACAAAGTTATTTTGACTATTGTAAATGAAAGTTTTATATTATTTTAATGAATGTGTGAAAAATTCCAGAAATTTGATCAAATTCTCCAACTTTTTCATGACTTTTCCCTGACCAAGCAAATTCCCTGACTTCTCCCTGTTTTCTAGGTCGCGGAACACCCTGTTAAAAGTAATTTACTGATACTAAATTTTCGAAATTTTTTGTTCCAAATCATAATAGAATATAATTGGAAGGTATGTGTACGATTGTCTCGTACCATTTGTATTATTTTTATAATAAGGGTTGACCAAAATAGGCTTTATATATATTTTTTTCATTTAATACGTGTACGGCGATTGTTTTTGTTTTTAAAGGTAAAGTTCACATTTTGTTTCGTCCGATAGAAAAACGCTCTACTACTCGGAGTCTCACGGCTTTCTTGCCGTCTTTTTGCGACCATTAGGTTCGGACGTTACGAAGTCACGTGTTGCATTCTTTCCAAAGTTTCCAAACATATTATTATATAAACAAATAACATATTCCTCGTAACTCGATATTATCTATACTTATAAAATAACATGTCTTGACTGACTGATTCATCATCGCCGAGCGCAAACTATCAAGGCTACAAGCATGAAATTCGGATTGTATATTCATTTTGTTATGTAGGCACCCACTAAGAAAGGATTTTAGAAAATTTAAAAAATGTTTAAGGCCTCAGGCATAGGGTTGCTGGTCAGGGCTTAAAGCATAGGGTTTCTGGTTAGAGCTTCAGGCATAGGGTTGCTAGTCAGGGCTTCAGGCATAGGGTTGCTGGTCAGAGCTTCAGGCATAGGGTTGCTGGTCAGAGCTTCAGGCATAGGGTTGCTGGTCAGAGCTTCAGGCATAGGGTTGCTGGTCAGAGCTTCAGGCATAGGGTTGCTGGTCAGAGCTTCAGGCATAGGGTTGCTGGTCAGAGCTTCAGGCATAGGGTTGCTGGTCAGAGCTTCAGGCATAGGGTTGCTGGTCAGAGCTTCAGGCATAGGGTTGCTGGTCAGAGCTTCAGGCATAGGGTTGCTGGTCAGAGCTTCAGGCATAGGGTTGCTGGTCAGAGCTTCAGGCATAGGGTTGCTGGTCAGAGCTTCAGGCATAGGGTTGCTGGTCAGAGCTTCAGGCATAGGGTTGCTGGTCAGAGCTTCAGGCATAGGGTTGCTGGTCAGAGCTTCAGGCATAGGGTTGCTGGTCAGAGCTTCAGGCATAGGGTTGCTGGTCAGAGCTTCAGGCATAGGGTTGCTGGTCAGAGCTTCAGGCATAGGGTTGCTGGTCAGAGCTTCAGGCATAGGGTTGCTGGTCAGAGCTTCAGGCATAGGGTTGCTGGTCAGAGCTTCAGGCATAGGTTTGCTGGTCAGAGCTTCAGGCATAGGGTTGCCGGTCAGAGCTTCAGGCATAGGGTTGCTGGTCAGAGCTTCAGGCATAGGGTTGCTGGTCAGAGCTTCAGGCATAGGGTTGCTGGTCAGAGCTTCAGGCATAGGGTTGCTGGTCAGAGCTTCAGGCATAGGGTTGCTGGTCAGAGCTTCAGGCATAGGGTTGCTGGTCAGAGCTTCAGGCATAGGGTTGCTGGTCAGGGCTTCAGGCATAGGGTTGCTGGTCAGGGCTTCAGGCATAGGGTTGCTGGTCAGGGCTTCAGGCATAGGGTTGCCGGTCATAGCTTCAGGCATGGGTTGCCGGTTACACCCACCAGCATAACTCGCTTTAGGAATTCTGTCCTCCTTTGGAAATTCCTACAACAAAGAATGCGGCTAGGAACAGGCTCGGGCTATTTTTAGCACCTAGCAATTAGTGTCATTTCTTATTGAATATAGCTTCCTTACAATGTAAAGAATATTTTAGGCCTACATCCTTCGCGTGGTCTATACTTGGTTGAAGCTATATTCAATCTGTATTGATTGCGATGATAAATACATGGCTAAAATATGGTAGCCTATGGAAAACTTATTTTAATTTTATTATATTTGTTCTAAAATCAAATTTGAAAATTTTTAAAATAAAAAAAAACTGAAGTTTGTGTATAGTTATTATTAAAAATAGATCATTGCCTAGTAGCAAAAAAGTTTTATCGATAAATATAGGGGCCTGCTTTATTAATTATAAACAAAGTAGGCCCCTTTATCTATCGATACAATTTTGTTGTTGTTACTATCTTCGATGGTCTATGGCGTTACTCTCGTAATAGACTGGACTGCTGATGTTGGGAAGATCTGGCTTCGAATCCCGGTCGGGTTTACCGAGGGTGATGTTAGCTAAACGTGTGTTTTTTTTTCATTCTCTTTCCACGCAAACGCGACTATACTTCATGTCAGTTTTCTACTTCTCTTCATCCCCAACCACCCGTGTAAATATACGGATATCCTCAGGTGGATGGTAATTAGAGGTTTAAGTTTTCCGGTAAATTCACAATCGTAAAAATTTCCGCAGTAGCGGCTTTTGGCCAACATACAGTATCCCCATGGCTTCTTTGGTGCTGACTGACAGTTGAGAGCTGACGGCTTTGAAAAGTTACCAGACCAAAACATGTATCCCTACGTCAAACCATATGATCTGCAAAAACATGTGTTTAGCAACTGTTACTTCTGACGGTCAAAATTTAGGTATGAATCTAAATGTTGACTGTTAGAAGGTAGCTGTGAGCTGTCAGTCAGCACCAAAGAAGCCACGGGGCTACTGTAGGTGAAGGGAAGGGAGTTAAGTAGAGATTACAATTTACCAGTAAATTTTCAATCGTAAAAATGTCCACTTTGGCGGCTTGCGGCCTACTATAGTAGGTGAAGTGTTCTGGTTTGGAGGAGGTGATACATAGGGCCTGTTACATATATAGATAGATTCATCAAATAGTGGGGTTTGGGGGTAAGGGGAGAGTGAACATTTGTTAGCAAATACTCAACTCAACTGAAAAATAGATATTTTAACTATATTATTGATGAATTAGTGAAAATTAGAGATGAGGATTTTCTTATGGTTGAATTGAAGGAGATGTTTTCCTTAATGGCTTTGATTATAATATTGAAATAGACCATGCCGGATCACCAAATGTGCCGGTTTTTCGGACTAGAGGATCCAATATTAATTACGAGGAATTAAGCACGCTGATTGAAACATGTCTCATTACCCCTTAAAATAAGGGTTGTGAAGCGACAGAAGATATATTTCCGCATCGATATTAAATAATCTGGTTTTAAATATAAATTACATGACTTCACATTAGTCACTTTGATAAAAAAAAAATATTTTATTACTCTCTAAGTCAATCTAAGCTGCCTGGAAAAATGGAAATCCCTTCTGGAAAACACAGGGAATTTTGTAGTGATAAAATAGTGGCAGCCCTGATTTAGTTTGCATGCCTTGTTCTGATATTTCCCTAATTTATTGAAAAGGTATATTACATAAAATAGTGGCCCGTTATTTATTTAATATACGTTTGTTTTATAATTCATAGATTGCACTATTGCAAGCTATTTAAATCATTATTTAGTGCGAAAATTTGTATGAGGTGGTTCTAGCATGTATTTTTTTTCCGATGGAACTCTTCCAATGGTGCAGGAACCTTTTTTATTTGGGGTGGTAAATATAGTGCCGTTATAGAGGATAACGTTTTTTGAGATTAAAAAACGACCAAGAAAATGTAATATTTAACGGTCCCTTTTTGCATTTTTCTCGATTATTTTAGGCATGCCAAACATTAGAATAAATACACACAGAACAAATTAAGAAAAATTATATCTGAAGCGGTTCGACTAAAAATTAAAGTAGGTTTCCAAACACCTTTGCCCTATATTCGTTACTATCTATAAAACTACTAACTAGTTTTGTAAATTTCAAGTTTGTTGAGTCTCTCAGGGTATATATTAATCAGATAAGAGGTGATTTAATCTACGTTGCCTCATCGTGGAACGAAGAAGTTTTTTTTTACACGTTCAAGCAGTGAAAACCTTCCTTTCTCCAGTATTATTATTATTATTATTAGCACCGCGTCTTACTACCCATTCGGGTTATACGCACTTACGCTAATGTGTAATGGTAGGTTGATTGTGAGATGAAATAAGGACCTACAGTTTAACGTGGAATCCGAACCACGGTGGAGACCTGGCATTCCCCACATTCACAAGATGTCTTGTCAGAGGTGAAGGAAGGGTTTGGTAATCAGAAAAATCTTTGCCGGGACCGAGGATTGAACCCCGGCCGCCAGCTTATTTCTCCAGTAACTGATGTAGCTGGTATCACTATCAAAGTTTGTAAAGTAGCCACATGACTTCTTTGGTGCTGACTGACAGCTCACAGCTGACAGCTAAAAGCTTTGAAAAGTTACTAGAACAAATTATGTATCCCTACGCCAAACCATATGATCCGCAAAAACATGTTTTTATAAATGTCACTTCTGACAGTCAACATTTAGGTATATACCTAAATGTTGACTGTCAGAAGTCAGCTGTGAGCTGTCAGTCAGCACCAAAGAAATCCATGGGGCTACTGTATTTTGTCTCAACCAGTTCTTTAAATATTAGGTATCTAAAAGTTATATTTTGGGGTGGGGGTCAAATTTACCCTCGTACAACCCCGTTCCTGTGCCACTAGCACCTTTGGTCTAAAAAGTTTGGGCGCCCCTGTTCTAGGCTAGTAGCTCTCAACCAAGGTGACCCACAATTCATCAGAGATGGATTGATGTTATTTGATTCATTATACAAGTCTCTAACATAAAAAGTATAACCCGCCTCGGTGGCGTAGTTGGCTAACGCGCTTGTCGTGTTGAGCCCGACCGCCGAGGATGGGGAGATCGAGGTTCGAATCTCGGTCGGGTGAACTGGGGGTGGTTTTTCCTAAACGGTTTTCCACTCTCCCTCCACGCAAATGCGGGATTCACTTCCTTTAATTCAACCTTCCTAATCCATTAGCGTAATTAGTACTTAAAGCGTATAACCCGAACGGCTAGTAAGACGCGGTGCTAAATATTATTATTATTATGTATAGGGGAACCAATTCCAGATAAATATAGGTCTAAAACCATACCTTATAACCCGCGACGATGATAAAGTCTCGTTTATTTTGGTTTCCTGTTAAATTTTAAGGTCAGGGTTCAAATTCTGGCTGCACCTTTGGCAAATGCACTTTATTCAAATTTGAAAATAAATAAATTGACAATATTACTGGCGCTATGTTATAGTATGAAAAAAACAATAATAAAGAATATTCTAAAATTTCCTCATGGTGCCTCAGATAACTATGGAGGAGCCTAGGGGTTCTACTGAGCAGTTCGAAAAAGCTGGCCTAAAAGAATACGGTGCCCTTAAGGGTTCCACCTAAAGGCATCCCCGACTCGCTACGCCGCGAGCACATACGGAGATCTATCGAACCACTCACGAGCTAGTATTTAGCAGTTCGTGTCGAGGGTAGAGCAACACAACAGAACGACGGGACCAATCAGGGTGAGAGAGAACAGGGAGGGCCAGTGGTGTTGGTTACTAAAAATATGAGGGGGAGTTTCAGATCAATACGGCGGCTGGGTCTCTAGGATGCTGGGGATGTAGCCTGGGCGCAAAAACCAGGGATACTGAGTGTGTTGCAAGAACCAGAGGTACTCTTGTGGAATACAGATTATGATGCAAGAACCAGGGGTACTCTTGTGGAATACTGATTGTGGTGCAAGAACCAGAGGTACTCTTGTGGAATACACATTATGATGCAAGAACCAGGGGTACTCTTGTGGAATACAGATTGTGGTGCAAGAACCAGAGGTACTCTTGTGGAATACAGATTGTGGTGCAAGAACCAGAGGTACTCTTGTGGAATACAGATTGTGGTGCAAGAACCAGAGGTACTCTTGTGGAATACAGATTGTGGTGCAAGAACCAGAGGTACTCTTGTGGAATACAGATTGTGGTGCAAGAACCAGAGGTACTCTTGTGGAATACAGATGGTGGTGCAAGAATCAGAGGTACTCTTGTGGAATACAGATTGTGGTGCAAGAACCAGGGGTACTCTTGTGGAATACAGATTGTGGTGCAAGAATCAGAGGTACTCTTGTGGAATACAGATTGTGGTGCAAGAACCAGTGCACCAGGCTATAGTTAATAGCTCTTAGTTTGTGTTAAAAGCCCCATAAACTAAAACATCAGAATTATGACTGCTAGCTTGTCTATTTATATGTTCTTGTACTTATATGTTATGTTTTAAATAGTAAACAAAAATATATTAACTAAAAAGTAATTTAGCCGTGTATCGAATAGATAGTTTCTCGGCTCTATTCATTTGATAATTTTAGGGACACTTTTAACGTGCTTATGTAGTTTATGTATTCAATACATCATCTAAGTTCTAAATTTGAGCTATACCGTACTTCCATTAGATTTACGTTTTTATTAAAATGATATAGGGGCTTTGAGGGGGCGGGGGATACCCCCACTTTCCTTGGATGCGCCACTGGATCAATAACACGAATATATATACACACACACACACATACATACGAACATTACTATGGGTTCTTTATCCTCTATGGTCTAGTGTTCAGAGTTCCTGGTTACAGAGCCATAGGTCCAGAGTTCGATCCATGATGGTTTCAGATGTTTCTGTGGCGCATTGAGTTTGGAACGGGTCCAAATCAGCCTCGTGTGGAGCTTCTTTAGCAAAGAAGTATCGGCTATGGTCTGGGGCTTAACAGCTGAAGGGTTAGTTTTGCTGACCACATGAAAGCCCCTCTCAACAAATATTAGCACTATCCTCGCTACCCGATCGGTATAAAAACTTTCACAACAAACTTTTTTTTTTCTTTCTTTTAGCTGTGTTAGATTATTGAAACACGAACCAAGAGCTTCTAAAAGGTTACCTTCACTTCATAAATCAAGATGGCGAAATAGATGAAATTAGGTTGGTTGATGACGTCATACAAACCGTGATTGGTTGTGTTTATGCGCACCTGTTTACAAAATAAAAACTTTTTTTTTGAAACTAGTATCTTGTATGATATTTCCTCTAAGTTATAAAAACACTTTTTTTTTGTGATCAGTTTTACAAGTGTTAATATAATAATTAAATTTATTTTTTATTTTTAGCACCGCGTCTTTTTTTAGCACCATGTTTTACTACCTGTTTGGTTTATACGCGTAGAAACGTTTATTAACACTTTAGATTGATATAAATTACTATTAAAAATATAGTTCCACATTATCGACTTTCAGCCCACGTTTGCAATAACAAATCTTCTGCTCGGGAACTGTCAGTTACCACCACTCCAGTAGCGAATATAGTGTACATAGCGTGCGAACGTCCACCGCCGCAGATAGAGACTAGCTTAGATGGTGTCCTCTCAGGCCGGGAACACACGAGCGTTGTATTAACGGACGTTGTGGCGTCCGTTGAAACGTCCGTTATTGTATGATATTGAATTAAATGCAAACAGACCTAGAAGCTCAACATACAGGTACTGTGTACGTAGAGTACAATAAGATCAAAAATGATAATGTAAGCTCTGACAAACAAAATGCTACCAATTTTAAATGTCCACCACAAAAAAAGAAAAAGAAGTTTGATTTGGAAGAAAACTTGCTTCTTTCATTGATTCACGGCAAGGAAGTTCAAATTATGATGATGACGAGGATTTATCATTTTACAAGTCAACACTGCCGATAGTAAAAACCTTCACAATGGATGAAAAAATGAATTTCAGAATTAAAGTTATGGAACTATTACAACATATTAAACGATCTAAACAAACCATTGTCACTAGTATTTCTTCTGTTGCAACGCCATATCATCGTCCTCATAACATCATGAACCAAGAGGCCATCAACAACAGCAAACAGCCACAGTATATAAATCAACATCTTTCAGCAACACCATTAACGTCATACTTCACCCAGTTTTCTCCTGTTGGTGATGATCTGCCATCAAGTGCGTCAACGAACCTCACTGATTCTTCAATGGACTCATTTAATGATTATTAATCAAATACTATTTAAAAGATCATAATAATAAACACTAACATTGGAATTTTTAGCTTATATTGTATTAATAAATTAGTCAGAAAAATAAGTATAAACTAAATTAAATGTTTCCTTATTTTCCTTCTAATAATAGAGAAGTTCCACAAAGTAAGCGTATAAATTGATTATATATTTATATCACTTCCTAGAGAGAGAGTGTGTGTGTGTTGTGTGTGTGTGTGTTGTGTGGTGTGTGTGTGTGTGTGTGTGTGTGTGTGTGCGTGTGTGTACACGTTTCCACACCCTCAATGGGACAGAACCTAGTGGAGCCAAATTTTGATTATTAGTAACAATAAGGTCCTACTTACCTTAAAGTAACAACAAGCCTCTCTTCCGCTGGTATCGCAAGTCTCATATTAGTATTCTTATGCGTAATCCTTTGTTTTATTTTGCCAAACAATTCATCAAAGGATGATTGGGACATACGAAAATAATTGAAAAACTTTTCTTCATCATCCCTAAGATGCCCATATAGTGTGTAAAATGCACCTTGTAATAGTCTTTCACTGTTTATTGGATGCACCCACCATTTTCTTTGCTTCCTTTTTTTTTACGCATTCTGAATGCAGCATAAATGATAACCGCGGCTTCAACATCGTACATTTTTCTTATCTATTGGTTTTTCGGCGTATACTAACGTTCTGTGTGACCAAGGTAATAACGTCAGTCAAAAATAACGTCCGTTACAACAACGCTCGTGTGTTCCCGGCCTAATGTTCCAAATTCATTATTCCAGTATATTTAGTTTGTTTTATTAAATTTTCAGTGTTTTCCATGAGTTGGCCAAACCTGTGTATAGCTAGAAAGGGTATTCAGAATGGTGAAAAATGGGAAAAATTCAAATGTGTAACAAAAATGACGAAGATTGTATGAAGAAATGAACAGAATAGTTTATTTGTTTATATCAATTTATTTTCTCTTACCAGATTGGTTCCCTTAACCATCTCTCATATTTTACAGTGATTTTACACCATTTTAATATATTGCTTAATCATCCAAGCACTTATTAGTATTACCAATAAATAATATGTCAGACCACACATGTTCCAAGCAAAGTTAATATGACATGTTGTTTTGCAAGTTTAACAACAATTATGCATATTATCATAAACAGAAAACTTACGTCAATGGAACTGTGGGGAAGATGTTTCGGATTGCAAGTCCGAGGGCCATAACCATGTTATCGACCTCTTGGGTGCCATTTTCCTCGGGAGTAAGAAATGAATATAGTTTGTCTGCCACAGTGAGGATCAACTGAAACATATTTTTAAACAATTAAACTAATTGTAATTCCATATTCTTTAAAGTGAAAAATAGCACGTGAACACGAGAATTGAACCAGAGACCTTTGGTTTAGTATACCACTTTTCTAACCACTGAGATATCCAGGAATTGTTCTGTGCCCACAGTAATTTTTCACTCATATTTTAAGTTATAATTTGTGATGGACCTGCGGAAATCAGCGGCTACAAATGCGTGATCAATTAATATCACGCACTATCAGATAATGCAACCACCACTAACTTTATGGTTGGTTTTTTGCTGCCAAAAGTATGATTGTAATTAAATGAATGCTCATAACATTATGGAATAAAAAGCTAAGTTATGTAAATATAGGAGCTTAGCTATTTTATCCATAATTATGATTCCACTGAACAACAGAAGTTACTTAATAGATCCAAAACTGTATTAAACACTATCATTTTAAGTGAAAGGATGAAGAAACACAAGTTCCATTTTGTGACTATAAAATACATTGACTATGTTACTGGAGTTTAAATTAATATTGACAAAAGTATTAACATAACACAAACATTCCGGGTCATATCGTCTAGGACGCATTCCATCAAAATGTAATTATTATTGTATTCTATTACAGTATATTAAACATTCATATAGTTGCACTTAAGTCAAAAGTTTTTAATTTATGGAATTTAATCACTAAAAAAGCTAAAATACTTAAAACTAATTCAGGACAGTTTCATAGTAACTAGCTTTGTCTAGAAGTGTTTTCAGAGAAGTTGTGTTAAAGTGGATTTTAAAATACAAACTAGGGAATAAACCAGAACTTAAAAATGCTTTCAAATGTTTCAAGAAACTTTAGAATGTGTCAATTTAATGTGCAGTAGACTTGCAATAAAAACATATATTTTGCTAGAATGGTTGGTGGTTTTATTGAAGTTTATTAAACAAACGTTTTGACTTTAGTATAACCTACACTTAGCAGTCAAGGTTGCTTCGAATTAAATAGCAAAATATATGTATAAATAAGAACGGAGAGTAATTGCAAGGTTAATACAATTTTATGTAAGCTCTCTGAAAATATGTTCTGATGTGAAAAATGTAAGATAATTCTATTTAAATATAAAGTAAATACAATTTTTAACTGTTTAAAAATGTTGAATGAATTAGTTAAACTGAAAACATTTAATACCAGCCTACAAATATACTAGAGGTTCCCTAGTGTCTGCCGGCTTGGAATAACGTCACAACTCGGCATCGAGGCCTTGTGTAGAGGAGGTGTTGGTATAGCTCACACAATCGAGGGGTTTTTACAGTAAAAAAGAAGGTTGAGTACTTTGAGTCCTTCGAATTCTGGAGGAGGTTCTATATTCAGTAATTTCAGGATTCAACAAAATATCAGATTAAAGATTTTTCTTAATTGAATACAAATTTGTTTTTAGATCTATAAAATGACTTATTGGGTTTAGTCTAGGACAAACTTAATAACCAGATCCCAAAACATTAATTTATCACTTAAGAGAAATTATTAATGCTATTGAGAATGCATAATAACAGAAAATGTCAATATTTAGTTACTATTTTTACTTTCTATGGCCAATTAAGAATTAAAGTGAATCTAATCAGGACTGGAGGGTATGAAGGGATTACAGAACTATGCCCTGTTTTCTAGGATTTGGATTAAAATAAAAAGTGTAGCCAACACATTTTTAATGAAAGAGAATATATAGTTAGACCTAGTATTCATGTTATACTGCTTTCCCGAATTATTTAACCCTCTTAGTCCCACGAGCCGATCTGATCAGCTCAGCCTACTGCCATTAAAAGTGCCGGAGCCGATAAGGTCGGCGCTATAGATTTGCGCTAGTTCTAGCTAAACTTGAGAGATAGAGTAGAAGTATCATATATATATATATATATATATATATATCACTGGAAAGAGAACATTTCCCTCTATTATTTTATATAAGGTTGGCAACAAAAATCAACTGTAAGTAGTTATTGGAACTGGGAGTTTAGTATATTTACAATGATGGATGGGCACGTACTCAATATGCTAAGTATAGCGGTGGTTAATATACGAGCTGAATGGTAAAACATAAGTGTGGCTCACATTCTTACTGATGTAAATAGTTTTGTAAACAGTTTTCAAATGTATGGGTTAAATTGTTCCGAGTTTAGAAAAATATACTACTTAGATTTTTAAGTTAGGTCATGTGAATGAAAAGATTTCTTTAACAATGTAAGTAATTATATTATATAATATATAATTTGATAAGCCCGTTTCCAGTCAAAGAAATGATGAGGAAATTACTGAACAGATTTTAACAAACTACCACTCATTTTAACGGTTAGTAGTTAGTAGTTTTCCACGAAAACCTGATTTTCCCAAAAAAAATCAGTTTTTCATTCTTTGTTTAGTCACCATGGAAACAGTTATTTGCTGTATGGTTGTAAATCTCTTAATAAAATATCTCTTTGGCTAAAAAATAATAATTCAATATTCATTAATTGTTGTCCAAACACATCACAATTTTCTCTTTGGATGAATATTTTTCTTTGGATGCTGGTCATAGCACATATAAATTGAGATTCCTAAATTGAGGAAACATTTATTTTTTATTTGAATGGTGTTTTCGTTAATTCGCATTTAAATCAATAATATTGAACATTATTCGAAAATTAAAAGGTTAAGTTGTTAAGTTCGTGAAAATATTGTCTCAGTTTTGTTTCACGCATGATAAAATAACGTTTAATATGTTTTGGTAAGTATTATAAACTCAAAAATGATAGAATGAACTTGAATAATGTTAAAAAAATAACCATTTTAACTATCTAAGCATGAGTTTTGGCGTTCATTTTTTTCAAATAATGGGTTTTGATGTTCATTTTAGCATATAGTAACACAATACAAATACAAAAGTTAAGTTATGTTTCCATTTTATCACTTGATTATAAGAATATAATATTTAAAAGTAATGTTTTGTGTACCCCATATAGCTTTTCACATGTTTACAAAGTACCACCTCTATAGTTTAACATTCTCTATTTCTATCAGACTCTCTCCCTCACACACACACTATGTATATCAAACAATTTCTCTCACATTATTTTGATTATACTCTCTCAAATGTCTCTTGACAGCTCTCTACTTCACAAACGCTCTCTATCTCTCAAACTCTTAATCTCACTCTCACTCTCTAAATCTCAAACTCTCAATTTCTCTTTCTAACTCTTCTTCTCTTATACTCTTGCTCTAACTCTCTCTCAATCTAATCTCTCCCTCTCTAACTTTCCTTTCAAATGCCCTCACATTTTCTCTCATTTTCCCACATATCTCTTTCAAAATTTTACATGCTTTCTTTCTCTTTCTCACACCTCACACACTCACCCACACACTTACACAATCATACACTCACACTTTTATCACTTTCTCTATCATAATATATCTTATGTATAATTTGATAAGCTCGTTTCCAGTGATAGAAATTACGAGGAAATGACTGAACAGATTTTGACAAACGAACACTAATATTTAGATAAGGGAATCAGGATGTCATTAATAATATTGGTCTAGAACTAAAACCCAATTTTCCTTCATTTTCTTCAGTGTGGACAGTACATCACCATTGAAACAATGATTTGTGTATAACTGTATATTGGTAAATAAAATATTTGTCTTTGTTTAAAAATAATATCAGCTCAATCGCTAGGTACTTGAGTGGTTTGTGCTACAAATAGAAATATTCTCATCGGGGCGTGAAGGGGGGAAATAGACATTTTGATTCAAATTATACATCACAAACTCAACATAAGTTGAAAGCCTTTGATGCGTAAACTTTTAACTAAAAAGTGAATGAGGGCTTATTATATAGAATATTTTCCAATAAAAAGTTTAAAATAAATGTTAGTGCCATAATCTTAAGTCATCGCTGCAACAACCCATTAGTAATTTTATAAATGTATATAATGTGTAAAAAATATAAATGAACCTATTCATTAAAAAATGTTTTTATGAAAAACGCATTCATTATGTGTAGGCCTAAATATTTATTCATGAGGTAAGCAATATAATAAATATTGCTATAAGGTAAGCAATAACGACACAAAAATATTTAATTTAAGATATCAAATAAAAATTCCTTAATTCCTATTTATAATCATGAATGTATATATATATATTCAAAACTTTATTTTCTTGTATAAAACTAAATGGACTACAAAAAAATAATAGTGAAACGTATATATCATTTTATTTTTTAATTTTAATTAGCCCAAGTTTAGGAAAAAAAGAAATTAAATTATTTTAATTAAATCGTAGTAATTTATTATTATTATGAAGGAACAGTACATGCGGATTAAAATGATAGAAAGATCAAAATAATCGCTTCATAAATAAAGGTTTGGAAAATTTTCTTGCAAATCCTTAAAAAATAAGGAACTAGCTCTGGCATTCTTGGCACACAAAACCTAACAGACCTCTGGCATTCTTGGCACACAAAACCTAACAGACCTCTGGCATTCTTGGCACACAAAACCTAACAAACCTCTGGCATTCTTGGCACACAAAACCTAACAAACCTCTGGCATTCTTGGCGTGTGAATTATGGAATAGGCGTGGCACTAAAACGGTTAATGACAGTAAAGTTATAACAAAATATTAAATTCACAAACTGTTTAGTTTTAGTAATGCTTCATTGTATTTTGTTTTTACAAGTTATTTAAGTAAGTTAAAAAAACTCCATGGCGTGAGACTGCAAGTGAGCTATACCAACCAAGCAACTGCTGTCTGATAGTGATGATAGTGCCAACATTTGCTGATAGAGTGTGTCATGTGGTCAGCAAAATGAGTCCTCCATGTTATAAGCCAGATAATTCGCTAAATCTTTATTCAGGTAGCTTCTCATTTGTTTTCATGAAACTAAGTTGACTCCATTCCAAGCCCAGCGGGGAGGATTGAGCCCAAGAAATCTGTATTTGTGGCCAAGAACTCCGGCTACTAAACCACAGTTGGTAAATCTGAATGTTATTTTTCTTGGTTATGATTATTTTTTTCTGATGTCCCAAAGTTTATTTTATTGTAAGTTTTTAATGATTTTTATTCCCTCGGAAAAAAAAGAATTAGGGTGTTTATGTATTATTATTATTATTATTATTATTATTATTATTAGCACCGCGTCTTACTACCCGTTCGGGTTATACGCACTTACGTTAATGTGTAATGGTAGGGTGATTGTGAGATGAAATGAAGGACCTACAGTTTAACGTGGAATCCGAACCACGGTGGAGGCCTGGCATTCCCCACATTCACAAGATGTCTTGTCAGAGGTGAAGGAAAGGTTTGGAAATCAGATAAATCTGTGCCGGGACCGAGGATTGAACCCCGGCCGCCAGCATAGAAGTCTGACACCTTACCCCTAGACCACCAGGTCACCAACGTTTATGTATTAAGTTGAACTAAGATGTGCATTTTAACTAAAATTGTATAGCTTAGTTTCAAATTCTATATTAATACAGAAGTTTATCTATACTAAATATGGTTCAATACATTTCAATATAAGTAGTCCGACATTATTAAAATAAAAAGTTATAGCAATAAAACACAATATAACCCAACTTTTTTTTTAATCCAATGAATTGTCAATGCTGAATGAAACTATTAATAATATAGATTATTATTAAGCTTTCAACTGCAACTAAATTTTCAGGATTTAGATGATAGGTGAGAAGAATTGTGGTGTCAATTAGATATTTTTCACACATTCTATCTTACCTGATTAGATTTCTTGCTCTCAATCGCCTGAATTTCCAGGTAATGGAAGTGGGAATCAATCTGAGAACAAAACATTATGACTAAGGAAGACTTGCTTCTAAATATTCATTTAAGTAACATTTACCATTGCTGATTGAAGAAAAATAATATGTCTATTGGTTTAATTTTTGGCATAGATTCATGGCTATGTTTGTAAATAACATATATGTAATTGTGTGCAGAATTTAACTGTTGACCCACTAACATAATTTGATTATGATTAAATATGTTATAACTCGACAGCTGGGTACAAGAATCAAACCAAGAACCTTGGACTTGGCATGCCAATGCTCTACCACAAAACTATCCTTCTTCACTTGTATGATTGATGAATCATGGATTGCTTAAGGTCCTTATTCACTTGTATGATTGATGAATCAAGGATTTCTCAGGGTCCTTCTTCACTTGTATGATTGATGAATCATGGATTGCTTAAGGTCCTTCTTCACTTGTATGATTGATGAATCATGGATTGCTCAAGGTCCTTCTTCACTTGTATGATTGATGAATCAAGGATTGATCTAGGGTAGAGCATTGGCGTACTAATCCAAAAGTACTGGGTTCAATTCCTGTGCTCAGAAATCAATTTGCAATCGATTTAAATATAACTAAAGTAAGTTACCAAAACATAGCTGTATTCATACCAACATTAATTTAATCATATCACATCTGAATCGGTGGACGTGCGGGCAAGGTGTTCCTGCCTGATCTGGATTGCCAACGACTGAAAAGTCGAGTTTAAAATATTTAACAAAGGTAGACAGGGTTTTTTTCCACTCTCACTCCCCCAAAGTGTGAGTACATTTTCTCTCAATTATATTTCCCCAATGCAAATATGGGTACATTTCTTCTCAACTATCTATCTCAATTTTGTTTGGTAATACCCTAGACTTGAGAATGTTCTATAACGTAAATCTTTTGAAGAATATATTATTTTTAAAAGATGTTAGCTGGATCATCAAAGTTACATCATATTTATTTCATTAAATATAACTTTTATAAAAGAGGTATGACCTCCATGACCTTCAAATGGGCCTAATGTATCCTCTCATTGATCACATATTTTCAGTGAGATGAGTACAAATACATAATGTTAGGATTATTAGGGACAGGACAACAATATGTGTGGCATTCAATTAGGAAATTAACTGGAACAAAGACAACTTGGTTGTGTTATATGTCACAAATAATGTGAAACACTGGTAGGCCCCAAGGAAACGTGACACCACTTTGGAAAGCCCTGATTGAACTGTTTCAGATGCATCTTAGGGTATTTCTATAATTATTATTATATAACACTTACCCTTGTTGGCACTTTGGCTGTGAGCAGGAACAAGCGACAGGGGGAAAATACCTGCAACAATAAATATTATTGTTGGCATGGCCTAGTACAAATATTATTATTATTATTATTATTATTAGCACCGCGTCTTACTACCCGTTCGGGTTATACGCACTTACGCTAATGTGTAATGGTAGGGTGATTGTGAGATGAAATGAAGGACCTACAGTTTAACGTGGAATCCGAACCACGGTGGAGGCCTGGCATTCCCCACATTCACAAGATGTCTTGTCAGAGGTGAAGGAAGGGTTTGGTAATCAGATAAATCTTTGCCGGGACCGAGGATTGAACCCCGGCCGCCAGCACAGAAGTCTGACACCTTACCCCTAGACCACCAGGTCACCTAGTACAAATAAAACACAGAGCAGGCCGAGCAAACCCTGACTCACTCATATACTGGAGGTGTCCGGATGTGAACCAATGTATCTCACTTAAGAGAGCATAGGGTTTTAATTGGTTCTCAACCCTATTATCTATACTATTGTTTCTCAATATGTGGTCCACAGAGAGGACAGTGAGTACAATATTGACAGAGTGAGTCAGTTGAGTGACAATACGTTGTACCACAAGTAGTAGCATTACATGTTAATAGTGCAAAAGAAATCAAATATGATAGAAAAAAATTGTCTTTGCTGCTTGTTAAACATATCCAGTAATATAACTTCTGATTTGGACAAGAAAATAGTTGGGTAGTATGTTAGGGGACAGGTGGGTAGTATGTTAGGGGACAGGTGGGTAGTATGTTAGGGGACAGGTCGGTAGTATGTTAGGGGACAGGTCGGTAGTATGTTAGGGGACAGGTGGGTAGTATGTTAGGGGACAGGTGGGTAGTATGTTAGAGGACAGGTGGGTAGTATGTTAGGGGACAGGTGGGTAGTATGTTAGGGGACAGGTGGGTAGTATGTTAGGGGACAGGTGAGTAGTATGTTAGAGTACAGGTGGGTAGTATGTTAGAGTACAGGTGGGTAGTATGTTAGGGGACAGGTGAGTAGTATGTTAGAGTACAGGTGGGTAGTATGTTAAAACAGATGGTCAACCTGTGCATCTAGTGGTTCAGAGTTGGGAAAAGTATGTGAAATAATGGTCTGGACAATGGAGCCTCCTTGGAAACTGCTCTCAAATTGATATTTATATTTTTAGCTATACAAATCATACATAACATATTTAACACTTTCAAATAATGAGGTAGTACCTGATTTTAAGCCAAAGTTTTATATGTTTGAATGTTTAATAATATACTAAGATGATAAAATGTGAGTGAATAGAGCATAATTTCATAGACACAACACTACCTGATGTTAAAATATAGAGTATAGTTTCCCAGATACAAACGCTATCTAATATTAAAACATAGAGCATAGTTTCTTAGACACACAAATTATCTAATATTAAAATATAGAGAGAGAGCTTCCTTAAAATGCTACTATGTAAACAAACACACATAATTTAATGTTTGTTTCAAGTTATTCAATTACTATGAATTTCGGCCAAACAATTTGTTAACTAGAGTTGTGTTGCTTAAATTATAAATCAAAATGACCATTTTATTCTCGATTGAAGCCCAGATCAACCCATTAATACAATAACATACTATTCCTAGAAAATCTGCTAAAAGACATAGTACAAAATGTATAAACATTTATCAATCTATATACACCTTACATTCTTACTAAAATAACTTATAAGATATTTAAAAAACTTTATTGGTTATTTTATGTGAAGTTTATAATATTTCAAATATTGTAATAATAAAAAACACACCAGTGATCACACAGTCTAAAGGCGCAAATAGATAAAGTTTTGTTGACAGGGTTGGGTGCAGATCCTGGCTGAGTAAATTGGAGGGTGGCTTTTATGCTAATTTATTTATAGTTTTCTCATCCTCTTTACCAAGTGTGGGTTTGTTTCCTCTTAAGGTGCGGCAGAAGGGAGAGCGAGTAATCTTACAGTTTTTAGAGCATTACATTTTGTTTGACAAAATAAGTCAAATTTTTCTCCAGTAGCAACCTAGAGTATCAACAGATCCTGAATATCTGTCAAGGGTGTCCTGGAATTTTGTCAAACCTTTTTAAATAAACAGAAAAAGTTTTGATAATATTCCAGGACCCACTTGACAGATATTCAGGATCTGTTGCTATTAGTATGTGCAGAAAACTAAACTGTTGCTACTGGAGAAAAATTTGACTTATTTTGACCAAAACATTTCAATTCTGTAAATACTGTAAAAAATAGTCGTGTTCCCTTCGACCCACACACAATCGGTCCAGCTGGCAGTTCTGAACTAAACTGACACACACACGTCAGTCTGAAACAGAGTGGTTGATGCTGGATGTAGTTTTGTGTTTGTCTTCAATATGGAAGAAAGTGTGTGCTGCAATTGCACTTACTGTTACAAAGAGGAGATAACGAGGGAATCAGAGAGAGAATGTTGGGTGAAGGTTTGGCTACTAAAGCAAGGACAGTAGATAAAACACTCACAGGCCAGAATGCATATTAACAGCATAAACACAGACTGGGAGGTATTATACAATACACTTGTTTTACCAGGAATGTGTGTATAGTTTCAAATGTTCCAAAACAGAGTATATTGAGTAACAGGGAGGAGGGCGGCACACAACCTACCCCCACTCCATTTGGAACAGATGTTCTACTCATCTGTTGGCTCCTTTTCTCAGACCCACTAACTGCTCTGCTCTATTCCAAGAAACATAATCTGATACCATTTGAATACACCAAAATAATTATTGTTATTTGAAATGTTGACAGTAAGTGGTATAACTAATAGGTTTTGGACCTGTACGTATACAATAATTACACTATTGCGTGGAGGGAGCATGTAAAACCATTTAGTAAAAACCTCAGGATACCCAACCAGGACTCAACCTTGATCTCCCAGTCATAGGCAAGAGTAGCACCTTAGACCATGCAATCACCGAAGTGGGTTAGCATGGGTAATTAATAGTAAAAGTAAAATATAAATATCATGTTCTGCAAACCAGAACATGTTAATGATCACTATTGATCACTATTTAACACACAGACTCTTTACAATAGAAATAAGAAGCCATGTTGTTTGTGTAGTGGTGCTGAGATCTGGCATTGCTCAGGCACTTTGGCGAGTAAGATGGGTTCAGTGAGTGAATGAGAAGATGCTTATATGTTTTCCAGTATGGGATATGTGTGAAATAAAGTGCACTAAGCAAAATAAAATATGTAATTAAATAAATATAAGAGAATTAAATAAAAATGAATTACAGATATGCTATGTTGCATGATGATTCATTGATTTGCAAGAGTATTTTTAGAAATGGACAGATTTCTTCCCTTCACCGGCCGAGGGTATTTACTCTTCAAATCCCTAATTTACCAATTTACCAATAGGACTAATTAATTTATAGCTACACTGTTTCCATATTATCATAGGGCTACATCTATGGTTATTATATATGGTAATTATATTAAACAGTACATCAATGACCTTGTTGAAACTAGAGGACCAGTAACACATCAAAAAATGAATTCAAAACTTTTTTTAATAACCCAGATATTATTTTATATCTATGAATAAAAAATTGAAATTTTATCTATGAATTTGAGAAATCCAGATGTTATCTTTAGATTCACATGTGGTGATTTAAGACACCACAGTGAACTTAAAATATCAGACGGTGTTAAATATTGACATAAACATAAACGCTTTATATTATATACAGGTGACCTGGCGGTCTAGGGGTAAGGTGTCGGACTTGTGTTCTGGGGGTCCAGGGTTCAATCCTCAGTCCCGGCACAGATTTATCTGATGGCCAAACCCTTCCTTCACCTCTGGCAAGACGTTTATTAATCACAACTTGTGAATGTGGGGAATGCCAGGCCTCTACCGTGGTTCGGATCCCACGTTAAAATGTAGGTCCTCCATTTCATCTCACAATTACCCTACCATTACACATTAGCAAAAGTGCGTCCGAACAGGTAGTAAGACACGGTAATAATAATAATAATGATAAGGGATAGTGATAAGGGATAATGATAAGAGATAAGGGATAATGATGATGATGGTAATAATAATGTATATTATATCTGAGGCTAACTTTAGAAATGTGTCCGTGATTTTAAACTTTTATTAACATAGGGCCTAATTCAAACTATGGTATAGTACATTTTCAATTAAGAACCTACTGTGCCTCTATTAAAAGACAAATGGCATATCCTATCATTAGATTTTTGTATTTTGATTCATCAAACATATTTTATAAAATCATATGACTGAAATATAACTGATTAACATTATTGTAACTTAAATACTAATGAGTTATTTAGTGTAGCCGATTAAATGTAAAGTGTAGCTTATTTCAAAAGTTGCTCCAGTTTATACTATGGTACACAATAACAACAATTATAAATGAGTGACAATGTTATTAATATTAATAAAGAACTCACCAGGACTCTGTTATCCGTCTTATCCCCTTTGGTCTCCAGCTTGACAACATTTTTATGCAGTATTTTAACATGTTTACCAAGAAGTGACTTGACACTCTCTAAAAACATAAATTCAATATTTTATTGCAGTGTCCATATGAGCACAGGTTAATGAAACAAATAACTCTTTAGAGAATAGGTCTGTACCACTAGAATGGTTTCAAGTTCACACACAGTGTGTTGACATAACTTGTGTGTGTAATTGAAAACAAGATTGGTTAACAAGGGTTTCAGGAGAAACATCAGGAAGTTGATCAAAAGGTGGCGATTTTAGGGATTAGAAAAATAGCTAAGGAATGGGGATTAATAATATATAACTAGGTATGAGGCTGATATTAAAACATTATTCAAAATTATGATACCCGTAGAAACTGTTTTAAATTTCATTTACTCCAAAATTAATACTATTGACCAGGTAACATAGCCAGGAAGTTGGGGTTCTATTCCCCACTACACCATTTGTTTGGCCATAATCTAAAAATATCACTTTTTTATGTTATACTTGACTATATCCATGGAATTTATTCAAACAGATAGTACAAGTAAAATATTTAACAAAACAGGATATTCTTACACACAGCAGTAAGTTTATATTATAAATGTTTTCATCACAAGAATTTATATTTGGGTTAAAATAGGTTGTATGCCACAACCATATAATATTTGCAGCTATGCCTATGTAAAGACCTAAAGTGAGCATCTATAAGTGCATACCTTCTAACAGCCATTACAATAGCACATTTATCTTACATCATGAAAAGTAGATTGTTAAATAAGTACCAAATCCCATTCAAGGAGTAATATTAATGACTACTCCTGCAGATATCAGATTCAAATTGATGACATCAGGTTAATTGACCTTTGACCTGTGACCACAATATATGTTCAAATCCCTCAGGAGTTGGGACACTACTGACATCAAGCTTTTCAGCAGCGAGAGCCAGACGTAGCCAAATGACCAATGTACAATTATTAGGTCCAAGATAACTTGTGTAGACTGTCGAGAATGTGTGAAATGACTTTTACAATTTCAAACTCTAGGACACATTTTACTTGAAAAGATACTAATTGGACTAATATACGATATTAATGTACAGTGTAAATATGTGGGTGCCAGGTATAACACCTTCACCATGAAACAAGCATTCAATGTCTGTTCAGTTATTCTAAATAAAGTAGAACAGTTAAAATGCAAACAAAGTGTGCCTGGATATAAAATGGATTGACAATGTCCCGGGAGAAGTCACAAAGATGAGTGGATGCTGACAGGACCGGGCAAGTGTTTTGGAGAGTCAAATCACTCTTAAAAGTATTTATGTAATTTTCAACAATGTTTTGCCTTGGTCAGTAGCTATCAAATAATTTGAAATTTATAATATCTAAAAGAGTACATAGTTCTAAACTTGTTTTTTTTTTCATGGCACACTTTTCTATATGGTTGAGTCCTTGCAGCAGAGTGAATATGCAAGTTGGCACCACTCGACTATACGCACGCGCAGATAGACTTATCTCGGTTGACCCGGCAATGTGAGTGCGTTTTTTCTCTATTCAACCACAGATTGAACTTCTGTGTAAAATGCTACAAGGTCAAGTTTATTTATTATTAATTAAACAGCTCTTTGGGTGAAGCCATTAAATTCCATAGAAAATAAATGTTTTAGTGCTTTCAAATTGTTTTATTTTTATTTCATTTATTTGAAGTAGGTCTATTTAACGTGCAATTTCTGAACCAAATGATTATATCAGCACATGAGAATTCCTATCAGTGAGCTCTAATCGGCTACCAGGTTTCTTTTGTATGCAACAATCGACATGGGACCGATGGCTTGACTTCCCCTCCCAAGAGAAATCTGTCAACCTTGGGTGGGTTTGAACCCTCGAGCATCAGGTCCTGAGGTGAGCATTTTACTGTGATGCGCCCCAGCCCCAATTATAGGGTCAGGCAGTCAAACGGTAAGATTCCATGAAGGGCTGGTGGGCGTGGCGGGCGGTTGTGAGAGCTGGGGACTCGAATTTAGTAGCCATGGAGCGTTGGTCGAGTGAGCTGTGTGCGTTATCCGTAAAGGCGTATTGCAAAAATGAGAATAGTTTGTTGGCGCTCCGGCAAGAGTTTGGTCCACCCCCACGCGCTCCGGCAAGAGTTTGGTCCACCCCCACGCGCTCCGGCAAGAGTTTGGTCCACTCCCACGCGCTCTGGCAAGAGTTTGGTCCACCCCCACGCGCTCCGGCAAGAGTTTGGTCCACCCCCACGTGCTCCGGCAAGAGTTTGGTCCACCCCCACGCGCTCCGGCAAGAGTTTGGTCCACCCCCACGTGCTCCTGTACCTTCCGCAAAAGCTATAGGCCTGCGGGTGAGAAATTTTGAAGCCATTGTTAGCACGACACAGAAAAGAGGTGGTAGTGAAAAACCAAGCTGGACCCCTGAGAATATTGATCGTGTGCATGTAGCCACAGCGTTGGACTTGGTCTCAGTAGTCGATACATGAGAAGGATTCTGAAGAATGGCCTCCACTACCATGCACATAATATTCAGGTAGCAAGACCTCAAACCTCAAGATTACAATAGTAGAGTACGTTTTTGTCAACAGATGTTAAATCTCATTGAACCTTAGTGGCCACATCAAAATGCAGCATTTTTGGTACTGGGCTGAAAATAACCCACACAATCTCCAAGAAAAACCCCTCCATTTAGAAAAGTGACGGTTTGGTGCGCAGTATCATCTCGTGGAATAATCGGCTCTTATCTTTTTGAAAATGAACATGGTAACATAGTAACATGGTGACGGTGAACACTGATCGTTACGCTGACGTGTTGGTAACTTTTCCCTGCCTGCACTCAATGACTATGACCCAGATGAAGACACACTTTTCCAACAATATGGTACAACTTGCAGTCTCAATGCATTTGCTGAGGCTTACAATTCCTGGCAGTCACATCAGCAAGTTCGGCAATTTCCCGTGGCCTGCCCGTTAACCAGAATGACAGCTCCCAACTATTTTCTCTGGGGATACCTTAAATCCCAGGTTTTCAAGTAGAGCCCGCCAAGGAGCAAGGATGATTTGAAGGGGTGAATTCGATAAGAGGTCAACAACGTTCCGTTAGAAATGCTACGCAACGTCATGGGCAGCTTCGCTCTCAGACTCCGACAATGTGTGCAAAACCAAGGACGCCATCTTACTGACACCATCTTCAGAAAATGAACATTTTCCAGGTACACTAGTAATTCCCAACCATGTACATTACATTTGTGTAAAAAAAAAAGTTTTCATTTTTTGTGATTTTTTTAAAATCTTGCCGTTTGACTGCCTCACCCTGTCTTACTTTAAGATCAATTCAATGTTTAAAATGTGTGTTGCCATTGGTCATGTTTGGGGGCTTCTTCTTGATTTGCCGCAGGTTGTAGAGCCCCCTACACCCCTTGAAATAATGGTGATTGTTTATAGTTGAAACAATCCCACAGGGCCCATCTATAAAAATATGAGCAAGAAATGATCTTAACAAAAGGAACAATTCTGGGTATCTGTGCTAATGCCTCAACACACAACATATGAAGGGCCCAGCTGTGAGACTACAGTAAGATAATGTTTTAACTTATTAAAATGGTGAAAGCATTCATTTGTTTAACAGCCATATGGAATATCAATGATCCTAAAAAATCTATTTGTTATATAATGGATTTTAAAAAGACCTTAGGAAACCCTAAAATTGTACTCAACATTTGATATGAATATAGTAACCATTTTAATGTTGATAGCGTTCCTTTGAATGTTTTACATACATTTTAATGAATTGACATTTCCTAAAAAATGAGTTTTTCTAAGGTAAGATAATTAGGTGAGAGTACAGACAGTATTGCTACTGTAGGCCTAATATAAGAATGTTTTTCATTGTTATCATCAGGGCTGTGGAGTCAGGAGTCGGTAGAAAGGTACACACTACAAACTCAGAATAAAGATCTATAAAATTATAACTAGGGGAAAAATTTGGTGGAGTTTGAGATAACATTATGAAGCATGGCTTTGCATGGATCTGAAACATGGACTATAAGGAAACAGGAGAAAACATTTTTGGAAAGTTTTGATATGCGGTGTTGGAGGACAATAGAGAGGGTAAAGCAGATGGATCTGGTGAAATGTAGGAAAGTTTTCCTTTTTCAGAAATTGTGATAAAAAATATATATATATTGTTTTCTGGGCCTATGGATCTAAAGAGGTAGCCTAAGGATTCACGTGGTGGTGATGAAATATTCTGTGTTACCATTTTAGTAGGCCCCTATTTAGTATTTTAAAATTTTAATATAGCCTATATTAATTAGTAAGACATTTAAGCTAATATAGTAAAATTATTTTACTATAGCAGGTAAATTCTTTATTACCTACTAATTAATACATTTGCCATTGAGGGAGGAGTGAGACAGTAGAAAAATGTCCGAGTCGAGGGTTTAGACTACTGACTCCACACATCATTACACACTCAAGAAGGTGGCAAATAAAATAACAAGAAAATTCAACACAAGTTTGGTTATTTAGAATAATTATAAAAATCAAAGAAATATTGCTAGAATCTCAAGAAAAAAATGTAGGGCCTAAAATTAAATATTGACTAGGCTTATATTTGTGTTGACTTTTGTAGTTTGCATTATAATGTTGATATTGTTTCTTAAAGAAACTTCCTACCTAGTTTAATTGTTTATCTGATCTATATTTCTAGGTTATACATTTTTTTCTCATTATTATTATTAATACATGAAAGATTAGGTTTAAGTAGATTGAGTGAAAACAAAAATAATATAGCTTAGATAAATTATTGAAGGATTGAAAGTTAGGTTTGTATCCTAAACATTATTTAGATATTTATTAGAGCATTTATATTTGTGATGTCATCTAGCGCGCAAGTGTGGCAGTTGTAGTTTTGTAGAGTTATTGTGTGATGTCACATTGTCTAGTTCCATCTGTATATTTTCAAGATTCCTTCAAACAAGATAAAAAGATAACTGTGTATCATTCGCAAGGGTTGTGTTTGCTACCAAAAAAAAAGGCAAAATGTGATCATTGTAGACGATTATTGCATTTTTCAAAATTCAACCATTCTTCAGAATATAATTTGAGGTGTATTCATGTTTGCAAGTGAAATACATGAACTACAGGAATCCTCTGACTCATGTGTGAGTTCTATTTTTTGCCCTTCTTTTCTTTACTAATCATTTCACCTTATTTTTCACCAAGTAAAATAGTAATATTTTATTGTAGGTAGCGCACCCAATAATTATAGCCTGTAAAGTTATCATATCATGATGATAATAATTCTAGACCTAGTGTGTTATTAAAATATATTTCCTAATTATAAGAAAAGGTGCATTCAGATATAATATAGAACTACTTCGTAAACAACATTTATGGTTTATTTTGAGAAAATATTTTTCTAGAGTAAGTTGCTACAATAAAAATCTTAATTTGCAATGTTATTTAGTCTATATGACCCATTAAAATAATTTGATTGATTGTTTGAATAATTAATTCATTAAAATATCTATTAGAATGGACACATGACCACTTTGAATTAAATAACTAATCTCTGTATTAATCCACCAAAAGTTGTACAGTCAACTCTCAATTCTACGACCCTGGGAATAGCGTCCCTCTCGAAGTAACGACCCTTTTTTGGGGAACCGTGAAAAATGTAGGGAAAAAAGGTTGAAAAGTTTAAGGAAATAGGCTGTAAAATGTGTTTGTTGCATTTATTTAGGTCGCTGTGTTGCAATTATCTTTGTGAGCGCTGTATTACTAGTAGCTGGGGTGGGTCAGATATAAAAATAGACACCACCTCATCAATGCCAGCTCTGTCCACCCCCTCCCACAAGCAAGACAATGTTCCCCCGCGCGCGACTGCCGCTACATCACGCACCAGGCTTGCTTTTTCCATTGTTATTTCGATTCTTGATTTGGTCACTATTTTGGTTTGATTTTGTGAACAATTTTTGATGACCTACGCCATTTGTTTAAAAATTGCAATTTTTTTCGTCTGAAGGTCAGGGGAGGAACAAAATCTGTTAAAATTCCAATAATGACCCCTTCTAAATAATGACGCTTTTCCAGGGAACCGTGAAAGGTCATAGAATCGAGAGTTGACTGTATATTGGTTGAATTTTAAGAAACTGTTAAGTTTGGATTAAGCTTGTTTTATTAATTTTTTGGAAGGTTAAGTTACAGCTTGTTTGATATTTTTTTATTGTAAACACATAAAAAATTGTTTCTATTGAATTATTATGATTAAATATAATAGGTATTTAGTGTATTAGGGCATTTTAAGTTGGCAGTTCTGTAAATATCAATCCCTTTTTTCTCAAGCATTTACTTATACTTAATTAGATATTTGTAGGACTAAGGCGCTGTGTATGAGTTTGTTAATGTTGAATCACTAAAAGATCAACAATGTGTTTGATAAAGTTGATAATAAATAATGATCAAACATTCTTGGCTTTACCTAGCCTTCAAAAAATTAATCATCTAAGCTTAATCTAACCTTCAAAGTAGGCCTAGGCTATATTAAGATTAAATTAAAATACAATCTTAGATGTATTAAAATGTTTAGACAAGTCATTTCCATGCAAAGTTGCCATGTGTGTATTCTAACACCCACACACACTGTAATTAATTATTAAACCAACCACAATATTTTAATGGGCGACTCTTTTAGGTGTCAATATAAATGAGATTTTTTTTATGAAAAAATATTTTCTCAAAAGTAACGATAAGCATTATTTACCCCATTATATAAAATAATATGAAATCATCTTTAATATAAATTTTTTTTTTCTGTCTTGGGTTAGTGTGTAGGTAATGATTTATCAATTATTGCCTTGAACAATAATTAACTAATGATTAGCATAAAACGGTAATGAACATTAATAGTAAAAGGCAGAGAATCGTTATATTTCGTAAGATGACTTTCTGAGAAATCTTTTGAATTAGTCTTAAAGAGTAAAATAAACTCAAAAATAGCGACACACCCCTTCCGGATCTCTACAAGTAGTCTTGTTCTACCTGTCAAATGAATATAAACAAAAAGATTTCTCACCATTTAAATCTTTTGTTAGTTGTGATCTTGTGGACATTTTACAAACATGCGAGGGATCGTCATATGACAGGCTTTATACACACTCTAAAATTCTAAAGTACTTTATTTCTTAAATTAAATAAAACATCATAACGCCTGAATCATCTCAAGTTCATGGACAAGTAAAAGATTATCCGCAAAACCACCATCTTTGGTAATACAAGTGGCGCCACTATAATTACATTAAAAGTACCAAATTCTCCTTAGTCCTTGGGCGATATAGATTCATATTGTTGCCGTTAAAAACATCTCTGCCATCGGGTACTTCAGTGGGTAAGAGAAAGGTAGAAGAAATATCTTGGTTTAATTCATTTGATCTTTCTTTACGGTTTAGTAGATAGTAGTATATTTTAAGATTAGCTTAAGTTCGTTACATTAATAATATTAAATATATATTGGACAAAAATTAGTTAGCTAATTTTGTTTATTCTATTTAAATATTTCCTTTCAAGAAAGATAAATAATGTTTATTATTGTTATTACACATTATTATAATTTACAAATTACAATCACAAATCATAATCTTTAAGATTACTTTATTATAGATAGTAAATAATATATTATACACTGTACCGCTTATATTTTATAAATATAGCTAAAACTGAAGGTGTTATATCAAAGCGATAAAAGTATTATAATATGTGTGTATGTGTTTATGGGTGTGTTTGTGTTTATGTGTGTGTGTGTGTGTGTGTGTGCTGCAAAACTGTCTGGATCAGTAACAAATTATTTTCGGTAAATCGCAAAAAAATGTAAAACTCAAACCTAAATGTTAGTTTATGATTATTATTTTTTTATTGATAAAATATTGTAATGAGAGGTATAAAATATATATTAAATATAAATCCTACAGTAAGGCCCATATCTAACTAGAAGATGTGAGTGCAGCGCTACTGGCAGGCCTGTTGGCATTTGTGTGGTCTGCCACCCAAGATGAGAACCAAGATGACAACCAAGAAAACAACCAATATACCAGCTTATGATATAGGTAGTATCAGCATGAATTTTGAAGAGTTAGTATTCATCGCTTGTATTCATCTCATTCAAGTAAAAAGAAAGGGAAAAGGGGACCGTTGAAGGTGCATCCGTTTGTTTATTACGTTATACAGTGATTTAAGAAAATACTAAGAACTTTCATGTAAGAATGTCAATAACGTATTTTGATGAATTAAGGGACAATTGTAGAAGTGATTTGGAAAGAAGAGATACATTCTAAAGATAATCAAAGGTTGATCATCACACTAAGGTAAGTTACTTTGTAATTATTATTTATGTTTTCGTTGTGTAAATACAGGATAATTTAAAAGTCCAGTGAAAAAATTTCAGGGCAGGTCTCATTTCTTAGTACCTGTAATTCATAAAATAAAAAATAAGGTAAAATAATTTTTTTTAATGTTTATTTATTACTAATAATACAAATAAGAATAGCTTCCTTTTATTAGTCTAATAAAATGGCAACAAAATTACTCAAGTTTTATTAATTGAAAAGTTCCATTACGTCTGAATACTCAAAATCATGTGAAATTTCTGTTGAACGTGGATATAGCGCATTAGGGAGTTCATGGAAACAGCTGAGAGTACCTCCTTTTCTAGAGGATTCACCAAGAGATGTTGTGGTGGGCTCAGCAGTCCTTGCCCGTACAAACTACTCCAGTTAGAGAAAATGACTTTCCATGAAAAAATATATATGGATACCTAATTATATATGTTAATGTTATAACATAATTTGTTACATAGTGTCACTTATCGTCTACCAGACGTAAATAAATTCGACGTAATGTTTTAATAAAGATAAAGAAGTGTTGTACATAAACACTATTTAATTTTGTCCCTTTTTTTCGGAACCACAAAAATGCCAACCATCTACATAACAAAAAACAAAGCACATACAATATAAACAACACAGACAAAATATTATTAGAGGCATAGACATATAAGAAGCCATGTTATGAAACAACAACTAACAAGTCCAGCTATTGAACACAATATTACATTCTCCCACCTTGAGTTTCTAACTCAACACAACACATATTATGGAATTTTTACAGACAATATCACTTTGACGAAGTTCAAAGTATTTGAGTCATTCTTCCTTTTAACACCTAAACACAAAACGTAATAATACCAACCATCTACATAACAAAAAACAAAGCACATACAATATAAACAACACAGACAAAATATTATTAGAGGCATAGACATATAAGAAGCCGTGTTATGAAACAACTAACAAGTCCATCTATTGAACACAATATGACAAAATACCTTTTTTAACATCACATCTAACTATCTGCCCCAGTTATACACTTATGTACTAATTATGCAAATGGGCTAAGGAAGCAAAAGGGTGAGTTTTAGAGGAAGTGAACCCACATTTGTTAGGAGGGAGAAGTAAAGCCATTTTAGAAAAAAAAGCTTCAGTTCCTGTTGACCAAAACGATATCCGAACCTCAATATTCCCATCCTCCACAGTTAAGTCTGACACGAAACTAGCGCGTTAAGACCACTCGGCCCCTCAGTTTCAAACATATAGTGCCAGTGGTAAATGCTATGTCCCTTGATACATGCTAAGTTTTTAAAATTACATTTATTCTTTAACGTTTTAAACCATAGTAATGCATAAAAATTTACATTTGATAGAACTAACATAGCCAATGAATTGACCTTTTACATTATTTTTTTTACAGTGGTATCATGCCACGTGCAATGCATAAATCAAAGAGGCAAAGTGGATTCCAGCAAAGGAAAGAAAAAGAGTCAAGAAATAAATCACTCAAAACATGCTTCAATATGTCAAAAGACCGAATGATGGTCAGGGTTCATCAAAAGACACTGCCATTGATAAAGTTAATTATTCTGAGACTAACATGCATTCGGCAGAACAGCAAGTACTTGAAATGGAAGAATTTGAAGCAGAATAACCAGGCGTGGCAGTGGAAATGGAAGAATTTGAAGCAGAATAACAAGTCGTGGCAGTGGAAATGGAAGACTTTGAAGCAGAATAACAAGTCGTGAGCAGTGGAAATGGAAGAATTTGAAGCAGAAGAGAGTGCTAAAGTGACTTTAACCATGATACTGTAAATGAGATGAATGACATTAAGGAGAAAAATTCAAAAATGTTATGTTATGTTTCTTTCTGGGAGATAACCAGTTCCAGATAATTTTCGGGTTCAAATAATAAAAAGGGCAAGTGCTTCTTTCCAGAACAAAGATGGGCCTTTCAGTGCTGCGGCAAGGCAAGGTGCAAAAACAAAAGGAGATGTGCGGCAATTTTCAAAAGAGTGGTTTTACAAGATTATGCCAAATGATGAGAAAATTATCCGGTCATGGATGGTTTACTTAATTGCCAGCAATAGTTTATACAGTTGTCGTTAGGGCCACAGATACAATATCCAAATTAATGACTGGGTTTCAGATGTGGTGGAAACTAAACCCGAAAGTACATATTCACAAGACATCTGAATAGCACCTATGTTGACTTGAAAAGTGGGAAAACTTTGGCAGCAGGACTTAGGTTGAACAAAACCAATGACGCCGAAACTTGCTTTTACAGAAATGGAGCATAAGTGGAGAGACATCATGCATAGATTGCTTGATATCACATTGTTTCTTGCCAAACAGAATTTACCATTCTGTGGCCACAATGAAATTTAATCTTCATTGAATAAAGGAAACTTTCTTGAGATGGTTAAGATGCTTTCAAAATATGATTCAATTCTGAAACAGCACCTAATGTGATTAAAGCAGAGCACATGTAAACTTAAAGTATCAGTCTCTTAACTTGCACACAAAACTGAGAATGAGTTTATAGGTGTCCTGGCAAATCATGTGAATGAGATACCTGTCATGGACATAAAGTTTGTGAATTACTTTGGGATCATGTTTGACAGTACACCTGACATATCACATACTGACCAGATGTCCAAAGTAATCAGATATGATGAATTGAAAGAATTCTAGGATTTTTTCCTTTAAAGGGGAAAAAGGCTGACAACCTCAGTTCTTAGAGTCTTAAAAATTTGGAACAGGATGGACTGGACATAATGATGTGCCACACTCAAGGTTATGATAATGCTGCCACTATGGTTGGAATCCATGGAGGTGTACTGGCTTTTCATAAGGCAAAGAACAAGAAAGCTATTTTTAATGGATTTGTGGACCATTCGCTTAACTTGTGCGGTCAACACTCTTTTGCTGAAAATATATTGTGTGTGATTTTTTTTTAGAACTCTTGAGACAATGTTTTCTTTCTTTTCTACTTCCACCCATCGATGGGATGTATTTATCAACCAAACTGGAGCGCCAGTGAAATGGCTATCAAGAACATGCTTGAATGCTCATCATGATGCAGTTAAGCCAGTTAAAGAAAAGTTTGCTAAGTTTGTGGCAGCTATTGATGCTTTTTGTAATCCACATGAAATTTTGGACACAAGAGGTGCAGCACAAGGTATTTTTTCCTGCGGTCTGTGATTTCACTTTTCTGTGCTACCTGTACTTTTGGTCAGATGTACTTCAGGAAGTTAATCTTACAAAGCATTACCTGCAGACTAAGGGCTTAACTCTCGACAATGTGGTGACAAAGCTGGAGACTCTAAGACTTTCTCTGCACGAGGAGCGCAGTTACCTAGTGGAGCAAGCAATTGAACAAGCACTTTTAAAGTCAAACGAATATGGAATTTCTGTAAAGAGAAGAGTCATGTTCAAGAAAAGAATGGTAGAGGAGCAAGTAAGTGATGCTAGACTCACACTGGAAGAAGAAAAGAAGAGGACAATGCTTGAGTGTGTTGATAAATTTCTTTCTGAACTACAGATCAGCTCACATGCCATCATGGAAGTAGCATGTTTGAAGCTGTCCAAGAAAAGAGTCTAATATCTGTCACTGAAGAAGAGTTAAAAAGTTTATATTCCAAAATTGATTACTACGAGGTATCTGAGAGTGCGCTTTTTATAGAAATACCAAGGGTGAGAAGGCACTGGAAAGCAGCAGAGATTGATCTGGAAGAAACCAAAGATTGGGCAATAATAGACTTTTTGACATTCATAGTTAAATGAGAATTCATAGAATCTCTCCCAACCCTCTCAATAAGCCTAAAATTATTTCTCACAATTTGTGTATCTGTGGCTTCAAGTGAAAGTGAGTTGGCGAAAGGCATCGATTTCAATGAAGTGAATAACAAGTTTGCAGCTTTGAAGGCTAGGAAAAGAAAGTTCTGACTTCTGTGTGATATAGTCGAGATGTTCACAGTGCAGAAATGCTTGTATAGCTATTGGTCCAGTTTATTCTTTAATATTTTTGTATCATTTCATTAATGAATATCTAGATATGCAAACCTAAATCATCAATGTATCTAATGATATGGTGAAGTTTAATGTTAAAATGGATCATTTTTTTATAAAATCACTAGCTCTTACATATATTTACTTCAAATGCTATTGTTTTCTTACCAAATTTTCATTTTAACCACGTGGAACTATATAAATGTAAATACATTTAGGATGTTCATATGATATTGCAATTTAAAGGTGTATTGTTTAACTTTAATTATGCAAGTAGTTAATGTCACTACTATTGCTATTACATTCAGTGATATAGGTGAATTATGATTTACAAGTAACATTAGTACAAAAAAAATATTACTGAGTATATTCTGTATGATTTTGTATGGGAAGAGATCCATGGGGGTGACATCATGAGTAACCGCACTGGGTAACACCCACTGGCGCCGCCAAGGGGGGAGGGGATGCTCAGGGTTAAACCCCCGCCCTTGCTGCCCACTTTCCTCTTTCTCGCTGATGAGCTCATACACGGGGAACTCTAAAAATGAAGACAGACTTAATGAGCTTCATGTACATACATCCAGAGGTGTCAGTTACGGACCCATGTGGAAAAATTCCAGATCTAGCCCAGAACTGGAATTGGCCAAATCTGGGAAAACCAGATTTGCCCCAGATATGGACCAGTCCTGGCCAGATATGATCTTTCCACATGGGGAGGATGAAGTTCTCGATGAACTTAATAATTACAGAATTATGACCATTTTTATAAATTTTAAATTATATTGGATATCATTGTATTTCTTTTGATTCATTTGCAATTTGCAGTACTTAAATTTTCAATTTTTTCCACGGAAAAAGCCAATGGACCACGCTTAGTTGGTCAGTGAAACTAAACACCCCAACAAACGAATCCTGGCTGCACCAGTGGTGACACCAATGTAGCTACTCAAGTTAGTTCTATCGCCAAGAACATGTGAGTAATAATATAACTACTCAAGATAATTCTATCACCAAGAACATGTAATAATATAACTACTAAAGTTAGTTCTATCACCAAGAACATGTGAGTAATAATATAACTACTAAAGTTAGTTCTAGTTCTATCAACAAGAACATGTGAGTAATAATATAACTACTCAAGTTAGTTCTATCACCAAGAACATGTGAGTAATAATATAACTACTCAAGATAGTTCTATCACCAATAATATGTGAGTAATAATATAACTACACAAGTTAGTACTATCACCAAGAACATGTGAGTAATAATATAGCTACTCAAGATAGTTCTATCATCAAGAACATGTAATAATATAGCTACTCAAGATAGTTCTATCATCAAGAACATGTAATAATATAACTACTCAAGATAGTTCTATCATCAAGAACATGTAATAATATAACTACTCAAGTTAGTTCTATCACCAAGAACATGTGAGTAATAATATAACTACTAAAGTTAGTCCTATAACCATGTACACGGGACTAATAATTGACCCAAAATATCTTTAGTAATTTCTACAGCAAACTAAGTACCTGTATCTAATTTGGTCGATAACATCCGTGGCATAGCGGCTACTCAAACTAAGGGAATGTGGGTTCCCATACACATTGTTACAAAGATCTTGAGACACAGCTTCTATTTGAGACTCTGCATATAGCGTAGCTCCTGCATGATCCAAATAGCACACATCTGAAACGTTCCAATTGTTCACTTGAACTAACACTGCATACAGCTTCATCATTTTTGAGTCTTGGTAATATTACCAGAGAACCTTGTGAAACCAAATCATGTACATGTGAAACAATTACACTTTGTTTTAAGATAATATTACCTTATTTAGCAATAACAAGTTGGTTTATTTAATTATCAGAAGATTTATTTCATACGTGCATTTTCTTTTGGGGAGAGAAGGTAAAACATATTTTTGATCAATAAACATTACATTTATTTAACTCAATTGATACACAGCACTTTATCTTTGTGTGACAGCTATCAAAAGATTGTATTACAATTTTAAAGTTAAACTTGATTAATTGATTAAGGAAATATTTTCTACGTAGAATATACTTGTAAAGATAATACTTTGAGAATATTGAGCATTTGTCTCACACATACACGCACGCACACACACACACACACACAAGCACCGCATTTTACTACCTGTTCAAGATACACATATACTACTAACAGCGCTAATTAGGTAGGGATAAGGAAGGTTGAATTCATAAACGTACCTCCATTTGTGTGGAAGAAGAGAATAAAAATCACCCTCAGTACACCCAACCAGGATTCGAACCTCGATTTCTCTCTCATTGTCAGTCCAAACTTAACGTGAGAGTGACGCCTTATACCATGTGGCCAATAAAGCAGGTGTCAAAATATTGTTTTTCAAGTAATACAAACATGAAATACAGTTGTTCACTTTTGTGACAGAGTTTTAAGGAAATTTCCAAATGAGTTAAGAGGGTTTGAAAATTTCCAGGGAGATATATAATAACATATGAGCAGCTCCTGTCTAAGAGGATATTTGCCAAGGAAAAGGAAGTGTTTGTTAATCTAGAGAGAAAAAGCCACACATGACAGGCGAAAGTAGGCAGAGAATTCAGTGAGTTGAAAAAAGGGGGTAATTGAACCTATTACAATATCAGAATAAGCATCAAGATTGGTTTGAGGTTGTATGTTGGTTTCAAGAACATAGATGTAGCGTACTAATGTGAGACTTGACATTGCAGAAGCACCTTTATACTGATAGTTGTTGAGAAGAGAAGACGGTGTGAGCGACTCAATAGACACGGTGTTCTTGTGGACCTTGCGCAGGCGCATGTTTATATTTGTAAAGAGCAGCATAATCATGCGTGGTCATGCGTGACTTTTAACAAAATAGTTAAGTTCTTGAGGAACTAAATCATCGCATTTGCGTGAGTTAATCACCAGGACTAGGTTATGTTTCCTTTTTGATATGTATATGGTCCTTTTGTAAACAATGGGATCAGCTTTATATATGTATTCTGATTAGACTCAGCAAGTCAAATACATATTTCCAGCAGTGCAAAATTCAATAGTTAGTTTGTTAGAATATTGTGTGCCTTGCCTATTATTAAGTATAACTTGTGAAGTTCTCATTATGTGTACAATTTGCCTCTTATTTATGGTAGTGGAAAGCGCCTTAAGGCGGGGTGCTGGTGAGCGCGAGTTTAGTGCATTAATTTTGCAGTTTTTATAGCACAAACATTTTCTGGCCAAATCAAATCAAATATTTCTTCTATAGAATCATAGAGTTTAGTTTTCTGCACATGCTAATCTCAACAGTTGTTGAATATCTATCATGAGCATGGCAGCATTTGGTGACAAACTTTTTAAATAAAGAGAAAAGTTTGTCACCAAATGCCGCCATGCTCATGACAGATATTCAACAACTGTTGAGATTAGCATGTGCAGAAAACAAAACTCTATGTTTCTATAGAAGAAATATTTGATTTATTTTGGCCAAAAGATGTTTGTGCTATAAAAACTGCAAAAATACTGCCCTAAACTCACACTCACTAGCACCCCACCTTAAGTTTGTTTCTTTTGACTCCTAATGTCAGGCTGTGAACAATGCTCTGGTAAGTAGGGTGTGGCACCACAACGTACCTAAGTTTGCTTACTGTACATACAATTATAGACTAGGATTTGTGGGTCCCATCAATGTTATCTTTTAAAATGTATATAAATCTTGTTCTTTCTGTGAGTTTGTGCATGAACACATTTTTTTTATGGCCTGGTTTTTCTATCCACATAATTTGAGGTGCGCCCTTAAGGCCGTCTACTTTTTAAAGAGTGTTTCTACTCATATTCAAACAATGGTTAAGTCATGCGTCCTTTAACAGGCATGTTTGTAAATCTTTCTAAACTCCATGTGTGTACTACCAAACGTTCAAGGTAAAAGGCCAACTCTGGGTAATTACCTTGCATACTGTGTTTATTAAAACGTTACTAAGTTTTATAATCTTCTTAGTATTTAATTTATTTATGTGTTTCGTAACTTTTAACCAACTCTTTTCTAATTTTTTGGCTTAAAAGACAATAAATAGAATGTTAAAATTAGATCAGTGCTCATTACCCAAAAATTGAGAATTTTTTTTACATCCTTGTCTGGGCATAAAGATTTTACCATTCTTGATTTATCACAAGCAAGAAATGGGGAGTGGCAAAATGGCCACCTTCCCAGGACGGTGGGTTTCAAGAGCCGGCAAACTGAATTACAATAAAAGTAAACTTGATAATATAGCGTCAGATTTCCAGCCCATGTGGAGAATTTTGTCGCAGCATGGGGGATAAAACCTGCATGGTAACGCTGGTCAAATTGTTGCAGCATTTAGAAATAATACAACATGAGGCACAAAGGATGCCGAGTTATCGCTGGTTGTTGTTCGTTGGAGCCGACCGATGCTGGGTTTTCCATGTTGTTCGTTCATTCACAGCTTGCAGGGCGAATTCATTTGTACAGCTGGTTTGATCGCTTTATTAGGGAATGCTTGATATTATTTAATTTTTCTTGATGTTGGTGAAGCTAAGTAAGTAACTTGTACGTTGTCTCCTTTCCTTTAATATCAGTTGTGTGTTTGAATGAGATATTCAAAGTTGTTACATTCTTGTAAAGTGTTTTCAATCGTAGTTTTGTTATTAATATTCTGTATGAAGATAATAATTTTGAAAAAGTGGTGATTTTTGTTCATTTTAAATAATCAGAAAATGTTCTTGTTCAATATTTGTTTCATAGTGTGAATGGTGGTTGTTAATCTTAAAGTTTATGCTAACTTAATGGCTGTAGCTCAGGTTTTGGATTTAAATAGCATGCTTTATGTAACAATATGGATGGAAGAAAGAGACTTGGTGAGACTCAGTATTGACCTTTGACCAAACCAAGTAGAAGTACTTTCCACAACAAGAAGTGTTCATGAAATCTGCTTCTAAGAAATTAGACGACCAAGAGGAAACTCTTCCCCCAAATAAAAGTACAGGTAAACCTCCCAAAATTCTTGCTAAAGAAGAAATGTTCACACCCAGTACTGATTTGTTTCATTGGGGAAAAAATTATATGACTCGAGACTACTTTGCCATAAATGGGATCAAACAAAATCAGGAAATCAGCTTTTAAAAATCAAAACGACAATCAAATGATGGTATTAAGAACTACTGTACAAGCATATTTTTTCAGAGAAACTTGGAAAATACTGATATTATTAATAGAGACTACCATATTTCTTTGATTATAAGACACCATTGATTGTAAGAAACACCTTAATTTCTCAGTACCACCAACAGAAAAAAATCTTTTATTCTTAGAAAACCAATAAAAATAAAAAGCTTAATACCCTATATTGCAGAAATATTTTTATTACAGAATTCAATTTATGAACAACATTAGTACCTTATTTTTCAGTAGGTATGTTATTCATCCCTCCCTTCTGAATCAATATCAGTCTGATTCTTCTGAGCCATCTTTATCTTCATTATCCCAGAGCACATCATCTTCTGAGCCATCTTTATCTTCATTATTCCAGAGCACATCGACTTCTGATCCATCTTTATCTTCATTATCCCAGAGCACATCGTCTTCTGAGCCATCTTTATCTTCATTATCCCAGAGCACATTGTCTTCTGAGCCATCTTTATCTTCATTATCCCAGAGCACATTGTCTTCTGAGCCATCTTTATCTTCATTATCCCAGAGCACATCGTCTTCTGAGCCATCTTTATCTTCATTATCTCAGAGCACATCGTCTTCTGAGCCATCTTTATCTTCATTATCCCAGAGCACATCATCTTCTGAGCCATCTTTATCTTCATTATCCCAGAGCACATCGTCTTCTGAGCCATCTTTATCTTCATTATCCCATAAAAAATTGTCTTCTGAGCCATCGATAGTGTGGGTAAAATAAGAACTGTGATTCTAAGATGCCATCGATTCTGTTTTTAGAGATGTTCAAAGGAAAACAAACTGTGTCTTAGAATCAAAGAAACACGGTAGTTAGTGTATTCTGAGATTCAGGATTCATTATTTTGTGCACCAAGCCCTCTATTTGGGGGGTATATCAGACCTGGCAGGACCCCACGGGTACTCAGACTGGAAGCACCCACAGCTGATTAGAGCCCATGAAAACAGTTCGAGACTGTGTTCTTAGTTTTAAAAATAGTAGTAGTGTTCTGACCAGGATAGAAAGGATGCTAATCACACAGCTTGAAAATGAAGGACAATATTGGCTCAATGTTCTACAAAGAATTATTGCTGTTGTAATAACGATTTCTTCTCGAGGACTGCCTTTTTACCGTGACAAAGTTTTTGGAAATGTACATAATGGGAACTTTTTTAATGCATTTAATGTGCAATAAAATGATTGCCATATTCGACCCAATTCTAGCTAGTAACATATCACAGTATGGAGACTCTAGTAAGGGAAAAAAGTAATACCTACAAGGAAATGATCAAGATAATGGGGAAGAGTTGTTGAAGAAATAGTCAAACAAGTTGTTGCAGCTAAATATTACTCTACTATTGTTAACTCAAGCCCTGATATTTCTCACAGGGACCAGGTAAGTTGTCCTGCGTTATGTTAACAAAATGAGGTTGATAGAAGAGCGTTTTTTTTGAATTTGTAACAAATTAAGGTCCTGGCAGAGGCAGTTTCCCAATTTCTGGAGACTCATTAATTGGATATTGGTAACTGTGGAGGTCAGAGCTACGATAATGCACCGAATATGTCAGGTATTTATTAAGTCTTACAAGCTAGAATTAAAGATGTCAATATTCATGCCTACTATGATCCTTTCTCAGCACACGCTGAATTTGGTGGCTTCAAGCACATCAATATCTTGTCTCCAAGCAACTTTTTTTTTTAATTTTGCAAGAAATTTTCAACTTTTTCACTGCTTCTAGTCAGTGTTGGAATTATCTAAATAAATTTTTCAGTAAATATAACTTAAGTATCAAGTCACTCTCTGTAACATGATGGTCTGCTATAGAAGAAGCTTGTAGAAGCTTGAACAAGGATGGCAAGGCAATCATCAAGAGCATTCCTGTCAATCATAGAGAATGAAAGTGAAAAATCTCTGCTCAAATGTGAAAAGTCTCTGGTCAAATATGATATTAGAGGTCATATGAAGAAACTTTATAGTCTTGAAACATCTTTGATAACTATAGTTTGAGACTTCATTCTGCAAAGATCCAATGCTGTTAGTAAACAGTTGCAATCAGCAGACAGGTATATCAATGCCAATGTTGTCAACTTGTACACTTCTTTACTGTATTTGGGTTCTTCTTGAAAGAAATGAAAATGGGATATGAGGTTTTCAAGAATCTGGGCCAGAAAAAACTTAAATCTCCTTGTAACCTAGCTAAAGATGTGCTTAGTGAAGTTCAGGAGGAGAAATGTGTCAGTGTCAGGAAATGCAAGAAATTCATTGATGAATCTGATTCAAACTACGAGAAAACTTATGAATCAGAGTTTGATCCTCTACAGAGCTGCTTTCTACTGATTATGGACAAGTTAATCTTGGAAGTGAACTAGAGAGTTTCTTCCTACCAAGACTTCAGTGAGTCATTTAAGTTTTTGTCAAACCTGAAGCAGCGCAGCCCATCTAAAATCCAAGAGGAATCATCCAAACTTCAGCGAGTCTACAATTCAGACAGTGAGGAGTCAGGGTTTGTACTTGAGTGCCTATAATTCAAGAGTTTCCTTTCTTATCAAGATCTGCAAGATGATACAAACCGAAACCCTAGAGAGTGTCTACCCAAACTTGGACATGAGTACTCTAGCTTCCGACTGCTCAGCAAAAAGGTCATTTTCTGATATTAGGTGCATAAGAACTATTTAAGAACATCACAAACAAAAGATCGCCAAAGTCACTTTTCTACCTTTGCAATTGAGTCTGTTCTCACAGCGAAACTGGACTATGAAGAAGTGATAAAGTTGTTTGGCGATACAAAACAAGGCGGAAGCATCTTGTGATTGAAAGTGGTGTTCTGCCTTTTGGTAGTATAAGGAACTCTTTAAAGTTAATTGAAGTTCTTTGCATTCATCTACATTCGTTATTTCAATTTAAAAACTTAAAAAATAACACACAACTATGGTACACACACACACAGAGAGAGAGAGAGAGAGAAAGGGTGAGACAAAAGAGCCCTGTATTGTTTTAGATAAGCGTAAGAAGTTATTGAAATAAAATAAAAAATCCCAAGTAATTTTTTTATTTGAGGAGGGGCAGCAAAAATTTGTTTGTCCAGGTGTGTCAAGATGCCTTAATATGGGGCTGATCACAAGCCAATAAATAAACAGTTAGAACTCTTTGAAGAGTCAAAAAGTTACGATACCTAGTTGACTCATTTAGGGTTGTGTGAATTAAAAAGGTCAATTGAACGAATAACTTTGGCGCCTATGATTTTTCAATCTATTAGTGGTCTTGGAAACCAATTTTAGTTAACTTAACAAAAAAGGTATTTGTTGTTACATCCATGACATTCTCATTTCAAGTAAAAATATGGAATATTGTGAAACTAAAGTAAGTAAGTAAAGTTTCAAGTTAGAATAAATCTTTCAAAATGTAAATTTTTGGAGGAGGAAAGTATTGACTACTCGGGTCAAAGGATTGATAAATTTGATATTCATCCCTCTGATGATAAATTGAAGACAATTAAAAATTGTCCAGCATCTACAAGGGGTTACTTGGGTTTGTCAAATTTTTATGCTAACTTTTTACCTAGTAAATCTTCTCAATTGAAGCCTGTGTATGAACTTTATGGGGAAATGGAAATTATGGTTGTTTGTCTGTTTAATTCCAGAATTTTATGTAGTAAGGAATTGTTAGGAGGGAAATCAACTTCTTGTTCCATTCAATACAGAGTTAGCTATGTATGGTAGTAGTTTATGATGACTCACCTTATGGTATAGGGGCTCTATTGTAATGCTGTTCTGAGTATAGAGCAGTAATGTTTTCAAGTTCAACACTCAGAAAAACTCAGTATAATAAGAAGCAAGTCTGCTAATTTCACAAATATTTGTATGGCCATAAGTTTACAATTGTTACAAATGTACAACTATTACAGAAGCTATGTTGAAGAACCATTGCAAAGTCTAGCTACTGCTCAAAGAACAAAATCTGATGATGTGTTGTCAAAAGTCTATGATTTAACAGTGTGTGGCAGGCTTATGTAAAAGATGTACATTTCTAACCTTATTTCAGTAGAAGAAATTAGCTACCTAGGCCTGTGTGTTAATAATGGAATAATGGATCTGTAACATGTGGTAGCAGGGTCATTGTTCCTAAAAGCTTAAGAGATAATGTTTTACATGGTAGGTTACACGCAAATCACCCCTGTTGTGATTCAAATGAAAATGTAAGCTAGAAGTATTTTGTGATGGCCAAATATAGATGCAGCTAAATCAGAATGTAAGGAGAAACAACAAAACCGTTAGTTGGAAAAGTTTGTAGCATTTATCGACATAAAGATACAATAAATAATAAACCTACAAGACTGAATTAACACATGATTCAACTCACCAAGCCCCATTCATCAGTGGCCCCTCCCCAGTGAACTTCGCGCACAACCTTCAGCGAACAATAACAACATCAAACTAACCAAGCGAGCCGTGTGGAGACTCGCACCAAGAATTAGTGTGAGGCATGCTGGGAAAAGTATGATGTATAAAATGGTGATGTGGCCCGGAAACTATTGTTCGATAGTCATCCACAAAATGCTAGAATAATCCACGCCCGTCTAGTTACCCCTTCCCACCCCTCTTTGTGTATGTTCACCTCTGTGTTGTGTTTCCGAGCTAGAATTGAAATCATATATAATCATGTAACTTGTACTAGCGTTTTACTCTTGTTAGGATAGCGTCCTTGGACACATCAGGTGTCGAGGATGAACAAAAGGTATAAAATCATATTTCGGCCTTTATACTGTCAAAATTACGTTTCGGCTATTATTACTGTTAGTTAAAATTAGAATTATATAAATCATGGTTAGGGACAGCATATTTAACTTTGGTTTGATTAGCGATAGTAAATCACTTTTTGCAAGTTGTTAAGTTGGCAAAATGAATGAATAGTTCTATTTATTTGAACTCAGGAATTCAGATGTGTATTTTTGAACTGATATCAAAAATAGGTAATGGACATATTCCTTGGCACACAAAATGTATACCCAGTGTGGTGTAAAATGTTTAGGTGTTACAAAGGTTAGGTTTTGGAAGAATATGAAACTTAGAGCCCATTTGGCCATAAAGTTAAATTATTACTTCTCAATATTTCGGGAATTATCCCCCTTTTGTAAATGGTCGTAATGACTAATTTGTTTACTTTTATGAAAAGTCTGTAATTCTATTGAAAACGGTCGAGTGAGACCAATTGAGCTAAGTTTCTAATGTTATACATTAGTATTCAAATCTGGGTGACCCATTGTTGTAAATTTTCTAATTGTAGCTATGTGTTGATAGTTAGCTTGGGATGTCAAGTGAGGCATATTGTTGTAATAGTTATGATATACTATATTATATATATATATCCATTTATATTTCTCCCTTGTAAATCATGAGAGATTGTTAATTGTAAACGATTGGATATATCCTTATGATATACAGTAATGTTCATGAATCTATCCCACTATTTAACTTTAACATTTTTATATGTTTATTTATCTACTATTTATCTAAATAAACTATTTAATATCAAATGTGAATCTCTATCTTCTCATAGGTATGAACCTATATATTATGAAAATATCACGTCCTCTATCCTAGTATCTTGGCTTACTTCCAAGTCCTACAAATAATGTTTGTAGAGTAAGTTCATGGAAACAGAATGACCTATATGCCGGAGTCGGCTTATTTGTCATATGATATCCTATTGGCTCCTCTGCAATTATTGTCTGTTTTTTGTATGTATATTGTGTACCCGCCTTTATTTATTCTTGGTAAAATAAGGGCGAGGTTACAAGTTGGGCTAAAGTTCACAGTGATTTTTTAGAAAGTGGATATTTTGCTATTACTAAAAGGATTTCCTAAATACATAAATGCTTGGGTAGTGGAAAGATTAACTTGTAACGTAACAGTTGAAGTAAAGGGTACATTTGGTCATTTTTGGCCTACCTATGGAATTATTTTATGACGATAGGCTGCCTTTTTCTTTAAATGAGTTTATTGAATTTTATGTAAAAAATGGGGTAAATGTTAGTAAGTCTCCACCTTATCACTAGATATCTAGAGGTCTTGTGGAGATATGGATACCAACACTTTAAAAAAAGTCTTATGAATTCTTAGTACGAAGACAATAACATCACTATGAAACTTGGGTTAAATAATTTTTTATTTGCCTAAAATAATACCCCCAGTTCCACAACAGGTCTTTGCCCAGGAGAAGTAGTTTTTATATATAAACCCACGACAAAATTACTAATGTTGAAGCCTAATTTTTGTAAAATTCACAAACCTGCAACCAAAAGAGTTGACACTGGTTAAGTGGTTGATGCTCAGGGCAAAAGTTAATAATTAGAACTGTGAAACAAAAACAGGGAAATTTCCCAATTTACAAACGTTAAGTTCAGTTTGGTTTTGTGTTTAGATAAATGGGAAAATGCAATGTGTACATATATATATAATTAAAAACAAAATTAGTATATGTAAAGACCAAAGACTTAACAAATAATGTTTGATTTGGAGTCTGCAAGTACAAATCCATTTTATGTTACGGGAATACCTTGTTCTTATGAAAATGTCGCTCCACGAGTGATTTATACTACTATTATAAAGAGATAACAGAAAGTGTTCAAGTGAGAGGAAAATAATGTAAGAAATTAAAGGAGAAAGAATGGTGGAAGTAAAGGAAGATAGAGGCATTTTACTAAACTAACCCGGCCACAGGCTGGAAACTGGTGGTGGTGGTGATGATGATGATGATAGTGTTAGACAAATTTTACTATAAGGAATGTCCAAATGAAACCCATTTACCTTCAGAAAGTCATCAGGATAAGGAAGAAAGAAAAAGATATTTCCCTTAAGAAACCTAAGATGATTACAAAACCATGATAAAGATTAATTCTGTAAGTTAAAATGGTTGAATGGGTTTCTAGGATAAGTTTACCTAGCAATTAGCTGGGTACTTATGTTAGTTATGTTGTAAATGCATAAATAGCTGGAGAGGGTTTCGTTGAGAGGGGATAGCTATTACTTCTGAAACAGATATTTGTAAATGAGCAGAATAGTTTAGTTGTTCAAAGCTTTTAATAGCATATATACTAGAAAATGTATGTCAGGTACAAAGGGTGGGAAAAAAATGAGTTATTTAAAAAAATGGGTTATATTGGTTTTTTGTTGTTTAATTAAAGATCGTTTGTATGTTATCTTACTAAACCAATCATTCAAATATATTAATTATTCAGGATCCAGAGAAACATATTTTGATTTTAATTTTTAATATAGTAAGGAAAGGAATAATAAGAGACATAATAAGGGCAAACAATAATGCAACAATGTAATTCTGTAGAACAATATTGTATAAGCTAGCAGGTTTTTTTATAAAAAAGACTGTTGGTGTAGAAGGAATAGAAAGAGGTGGTAGGGGGAGGAGAGACCATGCATCAAATTACTGGCAAGCCAGCTGTAGAATTGATTTGTAGCTTTCTTACAAAAGTTAAAGATAAAGGGTAATAACTTTTGTTATCTCATTTGCTTTTTTGACAAAGTATTATTTCTAGAGCCTAGCATTAATACAGTGTAGGTAGCTTAAAATGATATTAACCCAAGTGAGTTTCTACATATTATTTTGTTCAACCAATTAAAACATATTTTATAGCTTAGTCTATTGTATAAAATCTTTAATTTCAAAAATGGTGTATAATACCAAATACAAATCAATGTATCATTATTATTATTATTATTATCATGGGGTTTGAACAAAAAGGTTTTCAACAGAATGACCAACCATGCTCAAAAATTAGACAATTGATTTGTAGAAGGTGACCTGGCGTTCTAGAGGTAAGGTGTCAAGACTTCTGTGCTGGGAGTCCCGGATTCAATTCTTGGTCCCAGCACAGATTTAACTGATTGCCAAACCCTTCCTCCACCTCTGACAAGACGTGTATTAATCACAACTTGTGAATGTGTGGAATGCCTGGCCTCCACCGTGGTTCGGATCCCATGTTAAACTGTAGGCCTTCCATTTCATTTAACAATCACCCTACCATTACACATTAGCGTACATGCGTACAACCTGAACAGGTAGTAAGCCGTGGTGCTAATAATAATAATAATAATAATAATAATAATATATAAATGAAAGTAACATTATATATTAAGATGGAAGGGTAATGCGATCTATGACATTCAGATTGCAGAATAAAGAAGATGGACACTTCTAATTTAAATTGGTTTTATTATACGATATCCTGAACACCCCAAAGTGTTATGAATGAAATAAACAACAGGTAAGCCAACTAGTTTGTCTTTTAAAATGGGGTATTTTTGCTATTTAATTCAATCAGATATGTGATGATTGTCCACAGGACTAGTCCTGAGAGGTGAATCAGGTTCCATTTGTGAAATATGACAAAGTTAATACAAGAATGAAACAGAGGATCTCTGATGTTACTCTAACACGGAGTCATCTTGTATACTGGGCCACTTTTAGTTGTTGTATTTTGTGTTATCAGGACTGAGCCTGTTGGTAATATTCAGATATCATTTTGTTATTTACATTAATCCAATAACCGCGTGGCAACATTAATGTCTGATAATTTCCGTGGTGGCTGTGATTGTGGATATTGATGAGTGGCTGATAATATCATGAGCAAACCCTGACTTGTAGTTTCCTTCTGGTAGATGTAACTATTATCTAGACCAGCGTTGTCAAACATAACAAACAACTCGCGACTGGTAGATAATATTTAGCACCGCGTCTTACTACCCGTTCGGGTTATACGCTTTAAATACTAATTACGCTAATGGATTAGGAATTGGGAGGGTTGAACATTTAGGAAAAACCACCCCCAGTTCACCCGACCGATATTCGAACCTCGATCTCCCCGTCCTCAGCAGTCGAGCTCAACACGACAAGCACGTTAGCCAACTACGCCACCGAGGCGGGTGCGACTAGTAGACCTCTCAGTTAAGTTTCCACGAGGACATCAGTTCACATTCACTGATACCAAGTTCAGACAAGTGTAGTGTTAGGGGTCAGAGTTTCTCACTACACATCCAGAGGTTCTGGGTTCAATCCTCAGTGCTTCCAGGTTTTCTGTCAAGTAGTGGATCTGGAAATCAACTCTGCATCGTGAGGACATATGAGGAACTACTTGAATTAAAAAAGTGGTTGATCCAGTCTAGAAAACTGAAATTAACTGTTGCAGGGTTCATTGTGCTGACCCCATGATACCCTTTGTGTAAGCTGGTGCTATCTTCACCAACAAACCGCGGCAGCTCGGTCAATATGGCTCGCTGATGCCACGGAGTAGAGGCAGTATTGTACTCTGTGAAACCGGTTAGAGTTGAAGTCGAGCTACATGCTCTGTGACTTCAAAATGCCCCCACACATAAATAGGGGACCCTTTTGAGGCTTGTTTTAGCTAAAAATAAATTTTAACAATTTTTTATAATTTCTTTAACAGAATATAAATATGTTAAATCAATATTAAAAAAAAGTTTAGTTCTAACAAGTACCCTTTTTCATGTTTTAAATATTTCAATAAATAGCCCATTAAAATGATGTTTTCTAATCTCTTGTAAAAGAGATCCATTTCAGACTTTACAGGCCTTGCGCATCATGACTCTTACTAGCCATCATAACAGCAATGGTTTACCCACACATTTGGAACAAGAAGTGTGATATATTGGGGACCTCGTGAAACTGAAATATGTTTATTTTCATATTAAAAAAAATTAAATTATTTAAAATTTGTTTTGGTAGTTTATATAGCTTTCACTAGATGTGTTAGTGAATGTTAATAATAAAGTGTGCTCATTTCGTAAAAAAAAAAATGTTCATTTTTAAGATACAAAGTGACAGCTCTGCTAGGTAGATAGGACAGAGTTAATGGGGAAACTAATGGTTTAGAAAGAGATGGTCAAGTGTCCATAATTTCATCTACTGCATTTTAAGATTTAAGAGTAGAACACTCTACCTGACATAATTATGATTTAACTGCAGTGAAAGGTATAGTTAGGTTGGGGTTACCACTGAGTGTTACAGAAATCTTGTACAGGGCTTATTTTGTACCCAGGGTCACATATGCAGCAGAAACATGGACAATGAATGTAAGAAAGATTAGGAAAATGGAGGCCATGGGAATGAAGTTATCCGGGAAAGAGTGGAAGTACATGAGATAGTAGAGGAAGCAAGACTGAGATGGTAGGGGCATGGAAGGAGGACGAAAAAAGAGAGGATGCCGAAGAAAATGTCGTAAATGAAGTTATGTGGGGAAAAGACAGCAGGGGAGGCCAAAAAAGGATTGGAGGAGCAGATAACAGAAAGTGTTCAAGTGAGAGGAGAATAATGGAAGAAATTAAATGAGGAAGAGTGGTGGAAGAATAGGGAAAGATGGAGGTGTGTTACTAAACTGACCCAGGCACAAGCTGGAAACAGTTGTTGATGATGATGATAATAATAACTAGAGAGTGATGTGGATAGGAAATACTTTCCAAAAATGATGGCAATTGAGAGAGTGGAGATGATAGAGCTGGATCAAGATAGCTAATGGTTGGGGAGGGAAGTTTAATATTGATACATTGCACGAGCATCATGAACAAACAGTGTGAGTTCTGGTAAAATTGGTAGCAACTGAAGCATGGTTGGATGTTTCTATATTATATAGTGACACTGAAAGAAACAAGCAGGCCTATACCCTGATGTATAGAGACAGAACTATACAGGCTGCCGATGGCTATATATTGTGTGTGCACTTCACAGGGTGAACAAGAGCTCTGCCTAGGGAACGTATCTGGGTGACAGAGGGATTTATTTTTCACCAGCTGGGGGCCTACTGATGGGGAGGTTGCATGTTGTCAGACCTGGTCCAAGTTAGAGCTTACTTGACACTGCGTAGGTCCTCACCATAAAGGCTGATTCACACAGAAAGCTAAGCTAAGCTATACCTTGCTAAGTCGTGCTATGGTTTTTCTGATTGCTGGCCGGGCAATTTTTCCATTTCCCATCTTGAGCCATCTTATGTTGCACATGCGCATAATGCAACTTGGGCTCTGTGTTGAACAGACGCAGTGCTGGTTTGGTGAAAATAACTAAAGAAGTGTTGAAGTTTTGTTTTCAGTTTGTTTCGAGTGTATTTAAGTAATATTTAATTTAGGTTTTATATTTAATAAATGTGTTTATATTAAAATGGAAGTGTTAGTTGAACAAGTCAAACCTCCACCCCCTAAATTTTATTCATCTTTCAAAACAGCAGTATATTTCTTCCTCAGTACTATTATCTGAACTCAAACAAGACATTTTGGAGAACGCCATCATAACTAAACTTCACTGGAGCATATTAGAAAGAAACAACACTGAATTCGGGAGGGAAAAGAGGGACCATTGCTTAGCTTAGCAATTAGTGTGAAACCAAATTGGCAAAGTCTTAGCAGAGGACAGCACAGCACAGCACAGCATAGCATAACTTAGCATTCTGTGTGTATCAGCCTTGAGTGTAGTATAGCCGGCTGCAGCACAGGGGAGTGTGGAATACAGAAGTCTGCCCCTTTTCTCTCTTTTTTTTTTAAACTAGACATGGAGAACTATGATCCTTGCTGGGCTGAAGAAAGGGGTTACATGAAGTGAACAATGGGTAGGTCGAGTAGATGATGGTCGAAATGGGGAGGAAAGGTAGGTATTTAAACACAGCATCATATTGGCCTTCAATAAATGAAAGGTTTTTTGTTGATGGAAATGAGAAAGGCAGTTGATCCTTTAAGATAAAATGCCAGTAATCGCAAGGCACTTAGCACTTTATCCCCCCCCCCCAATGTGACTTAATACCTGTTCGGGTTATACCCATACATGAATTATGCTGATGAAATAGGGATGATGAAGGTAGAATATTAGAGGAAATGTACCCGCATTTGTGTGAAGGGAGCTGAACAGCCACCTGAACAGGATTTTAACACCAATCCCCTCATCACCACCAATCCAGTCTCATACGAGTGTGATACGTTAAGACCATGTGACAATGTAGGTCTTATATCTATTAATGGGGAGGTTGACATAATGGAGGTGGTATAAGGGTTGATATTAGTTGGTGAGAGAAGGGATGACCAAGGGGGGTTAAAGAACTAGAGGTAAAACTACTGGATACAATGTCTGTTAGGCTTAGTCAAATGGCGTCTAGATTATAAATAATCGAGAGAACTAGTGACCATAAAATAATGGTGGTGGAGTTTATAAAGTTTAAAAGCTTGAGGAAAATGCACGCTTAAGATAAACATAATGAAACCACTATTGTGTGAAATGTTGTTAGTTGAACAAAGTGCCAGCTGGAGGAAATGTGTGGTCAGCGCAAGTCTTGATATTCTTTCAATAACTTCAGCAATGACAAGTAACTAACAAGAAGACTTGGCGAAGGGGCATTACTAGCACACAATAAAATGTTTTGGTAAAAAGTAAAAGGGAATAAAAAAAGAGTGATATAATGGAGGTCGATAATTTAAGCCCTTGCAGTTAAAGGGACTGGTACTTTTATGATCCCACATAGGGAAGTTAGATAGAAAAAAGGTTATAGGCCTGAAAGGAACCATCAACAAGGTGTTAAAGTATATCAAGGAAGCAGTGGTGCTATAGATCTACTTGAAAACATTGTTTGAATTAAGTTAACTTTAAGTAGGTACAGGGTATGGGGTTGACAGAAGTGGGGGAGTGGTCTTCAAGGAATGACACCTGGGGAATACCTACTGCAGGGTACCTGGTATGATAGCCCAACTGCTCTGACTTTAATAGGAAGATCCATATTTAATAGGATGAATACAATTTGCTACATTTTTTTACATTCCAAATATGTAGCTTTCATTTAGCTCCCTTGGGTTAGGCTATATGCTTTTAATTGATAAGAGGATCAAAACAGGTTCTTGGCTAAACAAATCATCGAAATGCAATTAATAGGATAGTGGTAATAATTCCTTTGGTTATTAACGAAACCTTACAATGCCATATTAATGTATAGAATGATTTAGGCTGTTATAAACATACATATTATTACCCGTATTCAACTATTTGTTAGGAAAAAACCTAATTGAAGCATGTAAACTTATAAATAGCTCTAAAAAGAGTACCAGAGGTGGGGCATATTTATGTCAAAAAAAAATTTTTTTTAAATGCCGGTGGGCCTGGTTTGGAAAAACTACCATACTGAGCAAACAATTTAAACTTTATATTTCTCTTATACTATGATTAATTAGTTATTAGTCTAGTTATATGAACACGATAATTGTTTATTGCTAAATCTTTTGTTGGCCATAAAAACTCATTCGGTGGGGGAGGTTGGGCTACAGATCCGGCCGAGCCATAATTTGCACACTGGTGGAGTGTACAATCAAGTTAAAACTGTCTAGAATTCTAATGAATTGTGTATATTGAGATTTAACTGAAATTGATACCCTGAATAAGTTACTCACTTTTCAATCTTGTAAATTGATTTGAAATTCGATCTTGCTTCTCTTTAGAGAACATGAGTTAACTTTAAATTTGCCTATGTCAAAAATATGTGTGCAATTGAAGCAACGACAGTTGTAGGGGCTTGAAAATCCTAACTGAAGTAATTTCCACATCATTACTTAAAAGTTATATTATGTAATCACCCACAAGGTTATCTATCGGAAATAGTGATTTATTTAAGTACATATAATTTTCTAATATTTAAATCAATAATAAAAACCTTATTTTAAATAAATAAATTTCGAATTAAAAGCTTTTTTTACTACCATATCTACAATACAAAATGTATTTCTCATTTATATCTTGAAATAAAGGAGAAATAATTATATCATTTATTGCAGTATTGAACAATAGTACTCCTCAAGAGTGACACGTAAAATAAATTCGATTTGAATACAAATACAATCACTGGCAAAGGGGGGAGGGATGGAGATAGTAACAGGCAACATAAGATAAAAATAACCAGAATCTAGAATGATTTTTATTTTAATATTTCTGAGAGGCAAAGATTTTAAAGTTGATTACAAAACAAAACGTTATTTTATGAAATAAAGCACTATTTATTTAACAAGAACATTAAAATAATACTACTGTAAAAATATAACTTAAAAGTTTGTTGATCGACTTGCAGTATCATATTTTAATATAAACTACCATAAAACATAAAAGAAGAAGAAATTAAAAATTATGGAAGAGTCTGTTTAAACAGTAAAATAGCCTATGGGATTGTGATAACTGTTGCCAAGAACCAAAATTAAGGCAAAATAAAAGTGGCTTCTGCCATGGGATGTGGCTGGAGCCAAAATGATCGGTATAATGGCTGCTTACACGTGAAAGGCCTATGTTAATGACCCAACACCGATGTTTTGTGACTTGGCGTATGGTTAATTCTGGACAAAGGGAAGCATTAAGGCTACAATAAATTGGTCTGATGGACCCTAGTTTAATTTGAAGGTCACATTAATTCTTCCTTGTGTTTTATTTTATAATTAAAAGTATTATGTAGAATAAAGAAAGGGTGGTGGAAAGAGACACAAAATATTAATGGAATAAAAGGAAATAACTGGTTATTTTAGAAATATTACTCAATCGTTAAATAATTATATATATCTTACTATAATAATAATAATAATAATAATAATAATAATAATAATAATAATAATAATAATGGGCCATTTAGGACTGTCAATATTTTCACTTGGGTTGTGGTTTGCAAAATATGAGTATGACGTTTGGCATGCCTTTTAATAGCCTTTCAAATATTTTTAATATTATTGAATCTGAATTTATTCTACATGCCATGATCGTTAGTAAATAGTAAGGTCAACTATATAATTTTCCACCAACCTAACACCCCGATAATTACTAAACACTTTAATAAAATTGACTCTTGAAATGTTAAATTTTTTTTTAGGTTGTCCAAAGATTGAGTAGGTCTGTCTGTCTAATTTATTTTCTTCTTCTTGTCAATAGACCGGGACGAAGAACTATGCTTCAAAATATTACTTTGAGTTTTGTCACAGCAGCCCTCCTCTTCCACTGCTGCACTCCACTCGTTGACGCACTCGTCATTCTACTATTCTACTACTTTACTACTACTATTCAACTACCATTTCCATTGGAGGATCAAACAAGCATTAACAATCTTGTTAAACAAAACCAAACTTAAGGCATTATTGAAACCCAGTTTTGTTTGAGTCTTATTGACACGGAGTTTTGTGTGAGTCTTAATGACATGTAGTTTAGTGTGAGTATAATCGACACGGGGCTTTGTGTAGGACTTATTGACAAGGGTATTGTGTGACACTTATGGACACAGAGTTTTTTGTAAGCCTTATTGACACGGAGTTTTGTGTGCGCATTATTGTCACGGGTATTTTTCGGGTTTTGTTTTAGCGTTATTGACATGAAGATTTGTGTTGGCGTTAATAACATGGGGTTTTGTATGAGCGTTATTGAAATGGGGTTTTTAAGCTTTACCAATTTCTGTTTTGTATAAGTGTTATTTATACGGACTTTTTCTTCTTAGCGTTATTGACACGGAGTTTTGTGGCGCCTCATTGACAAGGGGTATTGAGGGAGCTTTGTTAACACAGAGATTTTCTTAGCGTTATTGACATGAAATTTTCGTGAGCCTTATTGACATGGAATGTGATGTAAGCCTTAGTGACATGGGGTTTGTTTTAGGGGTTTTAACACGCGGTTTTGTATAAACCTTCTTGTCAAGTAGTTTTGTCTGATACTTATTGACACTTTTTTAAGCCATTTTTGAAACTTATTTTTTGTGAGTCTTTATTGACTCGTGGTCTTGTGTAAAAATGTTGGCACGTTTTGTGTGAGATCAATTAACACGGTACTTTGTCTGAGCCTTTTTAAAATGCGTTTTTTATTGGCATTATTGGCGTGTAGTTTTATGTGAGCCTCTCTGACACGGGCCTTTGTTTGGGCCTTTAAAAACGGATATTATTGTGAAACTTGTTGACAAGTGATTCTGTTTGACCCTTTTTGAAACGGGGTTAATTTAGCCTTATTTACACAAGATTTTGGTGTGAGCCTTATTGATACAAAATTAATCAAAATTAATTAACTATTTCACCTATTCCAATTATATTGTTGTTAAGTAATGAATTTACAAAACACCTTGACCATTAGTTCTTTGAACGTAAATGTGTGCTTAGTATCCTAATAAATCCTATGTGAGCTGGCTGACAAGAGACATTACTAAGTATCAATAACTTATTTTTTTGTTAAATGGCACTTCAACACAAAATACCCTATTTGCATCTGGGGTAAGATAATGAATATATGACGTTTATCATAATAAATTTCCGGTAGCAAGATGGTGGACTGATTTTGGTTAAGGATGAATAATAAGAAGCTATATTAGGTAGGCTGACGGACTCCTCACTGTGATACTGGTTAGAGCAGAGAAAATCTAAAGAAAGTTCACCACAAGTAGGTAATTAAAGTATCTCCTATACATACAGAATTGTCTTGACATTTAAATAAACAAATATTTTCAGATAGTATTATTATGAAGGAATTGTGTAAGTCCCACTGTTAGCTGATGTAGAAAACAATGCAGTGTTACTGTAATGTGATTTACTCTTGTATGTGAGCAAGTAATGGTACTACTATTTACTATTGCTATAAACCTCTAATAATTTTAAAAGGATAGTAGTAAAACACAATAAATTAATAACACTTTGATGGAGAGACGATTAAAAGACCCAATCTATAGTGTAGCGTCTCAGGACAACTCTGCTGTTGCAGACAAGAAGAATGCTTGCTAATTATTCATTTACTTTGTTCTAATACAGTTGTGATTTAAGTTCTTGGTAGGCTTATTGAGTGAAATAGTCCCATATTGTGTCTCCGTTTTAGGTCCAGTAGAATTCTTCTAGTCTTTTAGTGTTCTTACAAAAATTACCACAATTTGAAATAATGTTTCATGGGCAAAATCAGTGTGGGGCTAAGTGAGATTAACAATAAACGGATATATATTGAAAATGGTGTGAAAACATCAGTTAATGGTTTGAGTGCAATGTACATATTTTAAACAAAAAGCAAAACTGTTGGTGATTGTTATTACACCATTTTAAATAGGGAATGGGCCCAGAAACGTCTTTAAAGTTCAAGTGAAAGTTCAAACAGAACTTTTGAATGTCATTCGTGATCGTTTGTCTGCAACACTTCATCAGATCGTGTTGGTTAGCTTTTGATTCTATTGGACTCAATATTGTGTTCGAAATGTCATTAGCTAATGTCAGTAATTATGAAATAGAGCCATTAAATAAAAATAATTATGGTACATGGGAAATACAGACAAAAGCAGTCCTCATTCGTAGTGGACTTTGGTGTTACGTGAGTGGTGAAACACCGATACCTACAGAAGAAGCAGATAAGAAGAAATGGCAGGAATACGACTCACATAAAAGGTCAGATATAATATTGATAATATCCCCTAACGAACTAAAACAGATGAAAATTGTGACACATCGAAGTCATTATGGAACAAATTGAAAAGTGTATACCGATGTCGAGGTCCTGGTCGTAAAGACACATTACTAAAACGACTCGTTCTGCACAAGATGAAGGACAACGATGATATGAGTACCCACCTAGATAAATTCACAGATGCTGTGGATAAGCTACAAGATATGGGAATAGAGATAACCGCTGATTTGTTGAGCATCTTCCCGTCCTACGAAAATTTTCGTATAGCAATTGAAAGTATGGACAATTTGCCAACTCCTAGTGAATTAAAAATCAAGATTATGTAAGAATCAAATGCTAGAAACAAGGATGACCTCAAAGATAAGCATGAGGATGCAATTTTTGAAAAAACAAACAAACAACACCAACGTAAAAATTTTAATTCCGGTCCAAATCACAAATATTTTTGATCTGGTCAAATTCAATAAAATAATAATAATAGTAGTAAAATGAAATGCCAAAGATGCAAAAAGTCTAATCATAGGACGGAGGATTACGTGTTAAAAAAAAAAGTAATCCACCGAAAAAGCCTGTAACTTCGGGTCACATTCCTATTCTTCATGAATATTTAGGCACGGGCTGGTTCAAACTCGCCCACGGGTCGTATGTTTTGCACCATTAATCTAGACCGTAACACCAGAGTCCTCCTGTTTTGTTCAAAAAGTCAGTTTTTATGGGTGTTTATAAACTAGATATTTTTCTTTTTTGAGAGCTACTTATGTTAAAAATATATTATAACATTGAAAAAGTGTTTACTTTATTCAACACTTAATTAGGATTCATTGTTAATAATTCAAAATTCGGACCATAACACTTGTTGCCACCTATTTTATATATACAAAAATGTTTTAATGGGGATCTATAAGCCAAATAGATTTCCATATTTGAAACCTTCATATATGTTATGCGGCCCTTACACGATCAATAATATTGACAATACCTGTTCATATTGTCAATAATATTGACAGTGTAAAGTGAAAAACTGGATTGACGGTCGATATTGATGGAGTATTGAAGAAAATCAGGATTTTCTGTTTTTCGGGCATCAATACTGGAAAGTGGAGGGGATATTTTCAGTATTAATGACCGTATAGGGGCGAGCGTCAATATTTCCATCAATACTCAGTTCAGTCCTCTCAATCCTGTGAAGGTAACAATGACCGACCCCATTACAGACGATTTAGTCCTTGGGAACTATGAATATATTGTTGGAAGAGGATGGTACACAGAGTCAAGAAATAAGTGGACGCACTCATCAGATTTCTGCTAATTCCATAGCTTCAACATCTTCAATGCTTCCCCCACCATCACCTCTTTAAACTCCCCGAAACAAAAAAAAAACAAAAAAAGCAAGAATGCAAGGTCTAATCTCGAAGCAAAACGAGCTTTTACAAAAAGCATGTACCCTTTTGGAAACCTCATCGAACCCTGACAGCAACATTCCGACTATTGCTAAAGTTTGGGGAGAAAAATTGCTGACTTTAGAGTCCAGACAAAGAGCTTTCGCAGAGAAAGCAATAAATGACATCCTTTTTGAGACAAGCTTGGGGACTCTTCATCGTGACTTAGTTAAAATAAATATGGAACATGAACCTCCAAGAAGCTCAGATAATTCGCTGAGTACTAGTTCCTCATCATTCTCGACATTCAACTACAGTACTTCTTCCCCACCTGTGACGACCCTACCATTCGAAATTAACTTACAAACAGAGGGCATCTCCTCACTTTTTCAGAACTTTAAAGGGGGAGTGTTGTCGGTTCTGAAGTATTTGCTCAAGTTTTTTAATGTGTAAGTTATTTCAATTTTTGAGACAAATGTTTACTTTGTACTGTCTGTTATATTCAATATACATACTTATTTTTCTAGCAGTTAATGCATATCCCAATTTTTTCATTTTATTAACTACGTACCAAGTATGTACCACCTGCTCACTTTCAATTACAAAGTGAAGAGAGCCATTAAACTGGCGCATTTCTGTACCTATGAAGGGAGGAATTCCAACCAGCCAATATATTGGTATCCTTCGATTTTGTAGTGAAAGTAAGCAGGTACGTAACAAAAACTAGATGAGAATATTCTTCTCTTTTTTTCAAACATCCCTACATCCAGCTTTTGCGTTTCACTTGACGAGTAGTTCCAAGCGCCAAATTAATAGCTATGCAACCTTTTGTGTGGCTATCCATGTTTTGGAAGGACAAAACTCAGAAACAACAGAATAAAACCACACAGATTCCACCTGCTCGTACGCATAAAGAAAGGTACTGTGCAAATTTATTGACAAAAATATTGTCAATAACATTGATCGTGTAAGTAGGGCAAGTTTGAGACTGGTTGGCACGAGTATTGACGGTTGTATTGTCAATACAAATACTGTCATTATTATTGATTAAAATAAAATAAGAATCTTCCAAAAAATATTTATTTTATAAGATTTAAATCAATACTAATTATTCCTTTATAATTCTAAACCTTACTTTCACAGCTGCTTTTATTGCTGTTTGGATATCATTTATTATTTAAAAATAGCTATTAAAATTGAAGTATTATGTCTGCTTTCTCTTGACCTCTTATATTATATATAAATAATAAAAAAATCACTTAAGAAATAAAGAAACTAGAATCATATGTAGCTACTTATATATTTTTTTTATAGGTTTGTGCCAGTTTTTACTGTACTCGAACTTAACTTACCAGGTTTTTGAAATAGTAATTTTTATTCTAAGATATCCAACTTTCAAAATTACTTCCTACATTTGCAACAATTTGAGGGAAATTAGGTTGTTAATTTTGGATAACTTTAAAAAAAAATTAACTTTGGATTATCATTATATTTTTATTTTGTAAAACATAATCTATATTTATAAAAGTGTTTATTAAAATTATATTAATTTATTGTTTAAAAAGACTAAAAGTAAAATTCAAGGTTATTGACCTTCTAATAATCTTACGCGGAATGATATATTTTAATATTCGGATTTCGCCATTTTGAAATCAAACGGCGGCCTATCTTTCATCCATTCCACATATCTTCTTCGTCCTTGAAGCTTTGCTACTAGGCCGCCTCTCCAGTGTTCCTTCATATTGTGACCTGTTATTTCCCAGAAAGAATCCTCGTTATTCCTGGACCCGTCAGCCTTATCCTGAGTGTATTAAGGTATGTTAAATAGCATTTCCTTCTTCCACACATGTGATTTGTTTCTTAAAATTCCTACAAAGCTTCTTACTGATCAAGCAATATCCATTCCTTCAATCCAAAACTTACCGGTGGATCTATTCCGTATTTGAGAATGGATTGACTGCTACGTCCCGTTATATAAGCCTGCATAGTATGATTAAATTGCACATAATATTAGTAGAAAAAATGATAACTTGCTTCACGTGGTGACGCTAAACACTTTCTGTAGGCCCAAAGCTGGTTGGTTAAGTGGCAAAGAGCTTAATTTTTTAGATCACTATTCATATCTAACTACGTGGTTTGTTTAGTATCGTCTGATTAATTAAGTGAATAAAGTAAATCTGCATTAACTAATTGTAATAGAGTTAAAAAAAATTGTCTTACGGCTAGAGAGGCGTGTTTGCATTTATTATAATTCGTTTTAATAAAATTAATTTAGCTTCAATATTATGTTAAACTGAAAATCAACCACGTACTGTACCATGGAATTATTAATATATTTGGTAGAGTTTCTAATAAAATAAAGTTATTAATATATTCGCCTATGTGATAAGATTAGGAAGCTATCGTTTAAAGGAAATGGACACATTGTATAATGTGGAAAATTCACCCAACTGAACCTGGTTTGAGACTAGGACCATATCTGAATAGTCCTTCCACGGGTCCTTAGAAACCAAGCACATTTGAAAGTTGCGTTGACCTCAACTTAAAAGGCGGAAGTAATTTTTGATGTTAATTGATATCTCTTTAAAGTGGGCTGATGCACCCCTAACACTTTCAATAAAGGGAAGATATGATTTTACCTTTCTAGTGCACAAAGGTTGTTTTTATAAAATAAAAGCATTAAGAATCATATATTTTGTGGAAATAGAATAGCATACATACAGACTGTTAAAACTATGTTGTGTGATGTTTGTTCATACTGTAGATATGTCTTTATCACCCCTTCTTACCACCGGTTTGGGCTATACACTTTATTAATCACACTCATGATTTTAGGGACTAGAAAGGTTATATTAAGAGGAAGTGTACCTACACTGGCATGAAGAGCTAGTGCAAAGCCATTTTAGAAAAACCACCCTCGATGCACCCGATCGAGATTCATTCCTCGAACTCCTCATTATTGGCAGTCTAATCTGCTGCAAGAATAGCGTGTTGGACCACTGGACCGCTGAAGCAGGTATTAAAAATATAAACTAAATTCTTGCAAATGAGACCCCCACAATTATCTTTTTATCTAGTTTGAAGAAATATTGAACATCTACAAATGAAACTCGAGCAAAAATCCATCCAAATTAAACCAATTACAGCTGCACCATCCATTAAATGACATATTTATAGAAGTCCAAATTAATGTATAAAATAATTATGATGATACAAACATAATTTTCAAACCTTTATAATCGAGCTCTCCAGAAATGGGTCAAACGGCTTTAATATTGTGTGTGCTTCAACTGGCTACAATATGTTTTACTACACCATCTCTGAATGAGACAGGAAATTAATATTTATTCACAATATGGAGGAAGAAGTGAAGGTGTTACTTATGGTAAACTAGATTGCCAATGACGGGTAGATAGAGGTTTGAATCACTTTTGGCCGTACTGAGGCTTTTTTTTCCCAAAATTGTTTTCCACTTTCCCTCCACACAAATGTGAGTAATTTTTCTCTAAATATATCTTTCCGAGTAGTAAGACACGGTGCTAAAAAACCTGAATCTCTAAATTCAATCTTTGGGGGAAAAAAAGACCTATGAGACCACATGCTCATTTTTCAAAGGACTCTATTTATATACATATAATTATGATTCCTTCCCAACCAAACAACCTAAACTTTGGTGAATTAATTAGTTTAAATTATGAATAATAATGATCTAATAAAGATGACGCCATACAACGCAAAGGGCCATTGGTCAACATTATAATACAAATAACACCAAGTCAACAAAATTGTAAGGTTTAGTCTTAGTCAATTTATGTTTATATATTTCACTTGTGATTTTATTGAGTTGTGTTGCCATTTATTTTCAAGGGATATTTTACAAACTACGGAATCTTTATGTAGCCTGCCAATAAGCCACTTTAATCCGCCTCTGTGGCGTATTTAGCTAACATGCTAGTTTTGTGTTGAGATAGACTGCAGAGGACGAGAAGATGTTCGAATCTTGGTTAGGCGAACTGGGGGTGTTTTTTCTAAATGGTTTTCCATTCTCCCTCCATACAAATGTGGGTTCACTTCCTCTATGTTCAACCTTACCAATTCCTAACCCATTAGCGAAATTAGTACTTAAGCATACAGCCCAAATGGATAGTAAGATGCGGTGCTATAATTAATTAAATGTAAGTCACTTTGACTATAACTTATTTTAGCTTACATTAAACTTTACATACAATTGTACTAATTTTTGATTTGGAAACCGGTTTGAACTTATGAGTATGAAAAAAAATTCCTTGAATTGTTAGCAAACTATTAAAATATATTTTATCTCTACACTATTAAATCTCTCCTTTTCTATTAAAGGTCTGTATGGCTTGCTCAGTAATTTGCTTGAACCTTATCCATGTTTTAATTTAAACCAGCATCTTTTCTTTCTTTTAAAACAGCACCTTAAACCATTCCTGGTTTTCTGTTTTAATCCTCTTTTTACATTTTGTTTAAAGGTTTGAGCTCCAACTAGGCTGTATGTTTTTAGGTTCAAAGCCTAGTGTCACCAGGGATGAGGTTTTACATATGTGATACAAAACCAACTTCACAACGTGTCACGTGTCACGTGTCCATTTACTTGAGCCTTCTCTGTTTTTTGTAAATATGAATTGGGGCCCCCTGCGATAGTTAAAATATGTAGCCTGCTCGAGTAAGTTTTAATGCACTGGCTGTTTTCTTTGCAAGCTCAGCTCTACTCAACGGTCATTACAACATTTTGGTTAAATTCACAACTTCATCATTACATAGAAAGACTGATCCAATATTTTGGAAAGTAGCCTAGGCCTAACTTAAATTTTTGAAACATAAATTGAATTTTGATTGCTTTTAAATTTAATATGGTGCTCTGGTGCTGTGGTTGTGCTGGTTAACGCTGTAAAAAGATATAATTGTTTATGTCTAGTTAAGTTTTCAGTAAATAACTCTAAATAAGACCAAGTTTGTAGTTTTGTTCATAACATAAAGCTTATGTTGGAGTATTCAAAACTGTAAGGTGTATTGAATGCATTCACTTTTCAAATCTAAGCCTCTTTTCACAGTTTCTCTGTCAAGTTCCTGGTTCCAATCAACCCTTGTGCCCTTTTGTACCCCTCAATAGCTATCACCAGGATAGTCATTGTATGGCTTCTCCGGACGCATTTCCAAGCCCTGTCCACCTTGTCCAAATTGTAACCGAAGATGACATTAACATAATTACCGTACTCGTTTGTTCTTTCCATCTAATCTGGTTCCCCGTGTCCTTTCTGTTGACATCTACGCACACCCTAATTTTCCACAAATACCCACCCATAAGGAATCGATGTTTTTGACAAATAAATTTCTTAAAAGATATTAAAATTGTTGTTTATTTCAACCAATCCCAAACAAATATATACTGTTTTAGAGAGGGAAAAAAACACATTTAAGGAGTTTACTTGGCTAGGCCATAGCTCTATACATTTCTTGTTGAGATATTGGAATATTAATTGAAAGTTGTGATCATGGGATATGGAAATAGGCGTGGGTTTATTGAGGTGAGTAATGATTTCATACCCCACGCTGCACAAAGGACCAAGGGTTCATTGGACCAGGATTGTGTGGACTGCTTTGTATTCATATTTCAGCTGTTTGATAATATAATTCAACAAATGGATAGGTCCTTTGCCGGTTTTACTAAAGGTAGGTTATATGTAAATTCTGGCAGGCCTACATCTATATATGTTCTGTATACTTTTCATAGAACTGTGTAACTAGAACAAATAGACCCTATGGAGCAAGAATGACAATGTTTACATATAAAATTCCCCTAATGCAGCTGAAGCTGTGTGTGATTTTATTGAAACTTTGCGGCAGTTGGTACAAATAAACATTTATCTTGTATAAGCTTGGAACACGTGCTGAAGATATTGAGGGTGGCATTTATAATTTATTCACAACCTTAGTTTACTTGGACGACAGCTAAAAAAGTTACTAGGAACAGACCAGAATATATCCCTACGCCAACAGCTGGCATCTGTCACTTTGGATAACTGTAATGAAAACAAATGGTAATATATTAATGTGATAGTTAACCACAGTAATTTAGGCCAATATTATTTATATATTTATTTGAGGTCAGACACAATGCTTATTTATAGTTTTATTCCACTTAAAAAAATTATTTATAGCTCTTTTACAAAGGGTCTAACGAACATAGTTTTCAAAATGGCGACCGAATTTGAACCATGTGGTTGAATATGACAGTAATAAGTTCTTTACAATGATGCAGACATGCAGTGGGGGAAAAAAAAATCAGTGAAATATTTCGACATACAATAAAATAATCATAAAATACCTAATTATATATAAAAAAATACATATATTTTTCATTTTCCAAGTAAATACGATGCCTGTATTAAAAGGTATTATTAAGGTATGCACTATATTACACATTGTCAATTACGTTCCAAAACAAAAAATAAGTACTTATAATTATGTTTAAAATAGTGTTTCGAGTTGGATAAAAAGAAATTATTAAAAGTAATAAAATAGTATGAGAAAACTTAAGTTTACATTATTCTAAATGTAAAATATAACATGTATTTAAAAAACTTAACATTTATAAACAAAACTGTGATCTTTTACATGTGTTGGCAACCTAAAACCTAAACATATGATTTTCGAACTGTCATCCGAGTAAAAACCTATCATGAATAAACTCTAGATGTGTTTCATTATTTTACACTACACTTGTTTGTTAAGAAACTAATCTAGTTACATCATATGTAAAACAGGGCCTAACCTTGTTTTTGGTTTTATTCATAAGCCCAAAGCCTCTTTCTTTTGAGCTTATCACGCTTTTTGTTAATAAAAATTAGTGTTATCTTAACCTTAAGGTTATTTGGGTAAAATGTAATAAATATGAATAATTGTAGCTGTTTTATTATCACATACAAATTAACTTTCTGACATAATCAGCAATTTCATAAAGTACAAGATGTGAATGAATTGTATATGAAGGTTATAAATATATCCATGTTAGAACAAACACTAAAAGTATCGTACACAGTGAGGCCAACTGACCAACAAAATCAACCCTCAGCTGAGTTAGGCACTACTATACAAATTATTAAACAATAGCCACCAAAATAAATTGTTGCAGTCCACACATTATATGTTTCATATTTAGGTACTTTCTGTACAACAATTGATTAAAAATATGTGTAGTGGTTCATTTTTTCTGGATAATCTTTGGAATTATGATCTGTGGACTTTTGTAACTGTTGCATTGTTGATTGAGTTTCTAATAAACTAATGAGTGTAATATTTCCATAACAAGCTCGTTTGCAGCAGAAATGTTACTTTGTGCTATATTAACAAATTAGGCTTCACATGCATTTTATTGTTAAGAGACAACATCTTTCATTTATATAAAGAAATCTAGTTAAATGTTTTAAACTTTTAATAGTAAATACTTTAAATATTAATGTAAGTTCTAATTAGGTTTAATTATAAAGGCCATATTGAAGAAAATTTGTTAGTTGATGGTGCTTAAAGCTTTGCTGCCATATAGCCACATGAAACCATCGATACACATTTGATCCCATGCTGCTGTCCTTTTGGGTGATATCACACTAACATTATTCATCCAGGCACCTATTTGTTGGGCTGTCATTGCACCGTCAAACAATAGCAACTATTTTACTTCTTAAAATATACAATGTTAAAAAGACTAGTCACTACGCCCCCCCCTCCCCCCGCCTCTTCCTGGAGGGCCAGCAACTCTCGCGTTCCTTCATCTTATATCCTCTACAATATATATATATGTATATGTATAATTTGTTAGAGTTCAACCACTTATCAACTTCATTATGAACATTTTAGAACTATCTGTAGCTGAATACTTATTTTATGTGACTAAAAAAGATTCAATGAAAAATGGTTTCTTTAAAGTTGAATCAAACGTTTTCTGAGTTGAATTGTTTAATTCTTAAGTTTGATACAGTTGATTGGGAAGAGGCTGAAAGCGCCATCTTTATTAAACTTTTATAACACATTTTAAACACTTATTCAAAAATCTAATTAAAACCAATTCTTCCCCAATGATGCGAGAAAAAAAATAAGGGTTAAGTATTGAATTTAGACTATCATAGTAAATATCTTCGATATTACACATGTTGAATTCATCTTGGGGGAATTTTGTCTTAAAATACAACAAACAATAACATATGGTATAATAAACATGCATTTTATTTAAAAAATTTTGTTTGTGAGGCTAGAAGTAGACTCAAGGCTTTAAATTAAAGAGGATTCAATAACTGTATTTTTTTTAAAGACTGATGAAAATTTACTAATAATAGTTTTCAAAATCATTTGCCTCACCGATAGATTTTTTAACTTTGTTATGAGTCAATTTATTTCTCTTGAATGGTGTAATAAAAAAAATACAAATCAAAACTTAAAATTTTTCCATATTTCTATCACCTTTTTATTTATTTAATCAATTAATATTTTTACCATTGACACACTTTTTTGGACACTATTTACAGAATGTAGCTAAAAATGCCGCACAAAAGGGTGCAGGGAGTAGAAAACTGTACTCAAGGTTGAAGAGTAAAAAATAGCAAGTTAAAAAATACAGGAACATGCTTATTATTTAAAGAACTCGAAATATTAAAAAAAATATTATTTAGAGTTAAAACCAGGGCTGTGGAGTCTGTATGCTAAACCTTCTACTCCTACCTGTTCTACTGTCCGACTCTCTACTCCTACCTGTTATACTGTCCGACTCTCGACTCCTACCTGTTCTACTGTCTGACTCTCGACTCCTACCTGTTCTACTGTCTGACTCTCTACTCCTACCTGTTCTACTGTCTGACTCTCGACTCCTACCTGTTCTACTGTCCGACTCTCGACTCCTACCTGTTCTACTGTCCGACTCTCGACTCCTACCTGTTCTACTGTCTGACTCTCTACTCCTACCGGTTCTACTGTCAGACTTTCGACTCTTACCTGTTCTACTGTCCGACTCTACTCCTACCTGTTCTACTGTCCGACTCTACTCCTACTTGTTCTACTGTCTGACTCTCTACTCCTACCTGTTCTACTGTCTGACTCTCTACTCCTACCGGTTCTACTGTCAGACTTTCGACTCCTACCTGTTCTACTGTCCGACTCTCTACTCCTACCTGTTCTACTGTCTGACTCTCTACTCCTACCGGTTCTGTCAGACTTTCGACTCCTACCTGTTCTACTGTCCGACTCTCGACTCCTACCTGTTCTACTGTCCGACTCTACTCCTACCTGTTCTACTGTCCGACTCTCGACTCCTACCTGTTCTACTGTCTGACTCTCGACTCCTACCTGTTCTACTGTCCGACTCTCGACTCCTACCTGTTCTACTGTCCAACTCTCTACTCCTACCTGTTCTACTGTCCGACTCTACTCCTACCTGTTCTACTGTCAGACTCTCGACTCCTACTGGTTCTACTGTCCGACTCTCGGCTCCTTTAATAATAGCAAAAATATATTAATAATAATACTAACAATTATAATGGGCAGTATGCCCATGACAAACATAAAAATATGGATATCACCATGTGTAGAAAATTAAAATAAATGTTTAGACCATGTTGCTCCAGTCGAAATATTTATGTATTAATTCATAATAATCTTTTTTATAATAACATGATTTGACTACAGTAAAATTATAATTAATTAATAAACATTAAAATGCTAAGTACTAACATGGTAGTACAAGACATCTCGTCACCAACACACAGATCATCAGATTAGTTCTTAGTTTAATTTAACTTAATATAATATTTATTTTATTACAATTTATGGATAAGTAAATTTCCTAAATTCCTATGAGAGTAAATATGCTATGATAAATTAATACTACTAATAATCACAATTCAAAATCACCCAATTCTGAATGTTCTCTTTTTGTTTTTATGCCCTCATAGTTTTGGTAGTTAAGAATAATGATATTAATATCAATCCTTGATTATGTCTATATCAGTAAGACTCGAGTTTGACACTTATAAGTTTTTTAAGTCGGGAGTCTGTACCTTCCCACTGACTCCAACTCCGACTCCACCCAAAATAGCTTCCAACTTTGAAGCCACAGCCTTGGGTAAAACAATAATTTTCTTTAGAGAGTCACATTCAAATATATTATTATTATTATTAGCACAGCGTCTTACTACCCGTTCGGGTTATACGCACGTACGCTAATGTGTAATGGTAGAGTGATTGTGAGATGAAATGAAGGACCTACAGTTTAACGTGGAATCCGAACCACGAATGGAGACCTGGCATTCCTCACATTCACAAGATGTCTTGTCAGAGGTGTAGGAAGGGTTTGTTAATCAGATAAATCTTTGCCGGGACCGAGGATTGAACCCCGGCCGTCAGCATAGAAGTCTGACACCTTACACCTAGACCACCAGGTCACCCACATTCAAATATAAAATGCCATTTTAATAATTGTGTAGTTCATCATTTAGTTGATTTGATATAGACATGGAGTGAAAATATTTAGTGTTAACAAGAAGATTTTATACAACTATATCGTTTGTACTATATGTTTATTTCCCGCTTCATGTCTTATTGGATAGTCATGCACTTAATTTGGGGGTTTTGCATGAAAGAAAAAGTGAGCTCAAGAAATGAGCACGTATCTTATCTCCCCACTTCCACCCCTTGTAACTTATCTCCCCACTTTCACCTCTTGTATCTTATCTCCCCACTTCCAACCCTTGTATCTTATCTCCCCACTTCCAACCCTTGTATCTTATCTCCCCACTTCCAACCCTTGTATCTTATCTCCCCACTTCCACCCCTTGTATCTTATCTCCCCACTTCCACCCCTTGTATCTTATCTCCCCACTTCCACCCCTTGTATCTTATCTCCCCACTTCCACCCCTTGTATCTTATCTCCCCATTTCCACCTCTTGTATCCTCATCTCCCCACTTCCACCCCTTGTATCTCATCTCCCCACTTCCACCCCTTGTATCTCATCTCCCCACTTCCACCCCTTGTATCTTATCTCATCACTTCCACCCCCTGTAACTTATCTGCCCACTTCCACCTCTTGTATCTTATCTCCCCACTTCCATCCCTTGTATCTTATCTCCCCACTTTCACTTCTTGTATCTTATTTCCCCACTTCCACCCCTTGTAACTTATCTCCCCACTTCCACCTCTTGTATCTTATCTCCCCACTTACACCCCTTTGGGATAAACATACTTTGGGTATTTGGTATTAATACAATAATGGCGACCCTGTCTTACTACATGTTTAGGCTATCCACATATTTACACTAATAGCGTTGGGATAGGGAAGATATTATTGAAAGAAACATATTGGAGAAACGACCCTCACTTTATGGTGATCTAGTCTATTGAAAGAGTGACATCTTAGACCATGTAACCATCATTCAGACATGCTGCTAATTACACTAATAGTTAATTATAAATCTATAGCATTGCACGGGGTTGATCCTCTGATCCGTATAAAAATAAACATGCTACTAAATGAACCAAGAACTTGCCCGGTGGCTGCATGGTCTAAGGTTTCACTCTTTCAATATACTGTACTGCTGGTGATGTGATGGGGATATTGAAGTGCGAATCCTGGTCGTGTTTACTGAGGCTGAATCTATTCTTAAATGCTTGTCAACTCTCCCACTTCCTCAAAATTCAACTTTCCAAAGACATTAGTGTAATTAGAATATATATGTGTGCACCCTGAGTTGTAAACTAAATGTGAATGTGGCAACTCTATTTGAATATCATTTATCTGAAACTAGTGATAAAGTTTCAGGTTATGGCTGTCAGTCAGGGATGTAGCATTAGGGTAAACTCCTAAGGGCGATATAGTGGTCCCGAGCACACTTTTAACCTAGGATGACGCAAGCAAACCCACACTAGTCAAGCTCTTGCAAACCTTACTGGAACATTTAAATAAATAGCTAAGTTGTTGCTGTAATAAGTTTAAAACCATTCCCAAATAATAAAACTAACCAAAGTGTTTCTTGCATAGAGAAAATTTCATTTTCTCTTTCTGTTCTCCTATTAAGATTAGAGGACACACTTTATAGCAAATTTAATTCTTCCAAGCTGTCATCACTTCTTTAGGATTCCCTCCCCTCTTCCTCTAGTTAAGGGGTACTGCTATTTACCTCGAGATGAAGCTAGTCACAACAAATTGCTATCAAGGGGTTGTAACGGTGACGAGGGAGTTGAGGGGTAAATTTTTGAGAAAATATGCTAAATTAAGTCAAATATTCATTTGATTCACCTTTTCAAATAAAATATGTCACTATATTTTAACTCACATAGGACAGGAGTGTTTATTTCATGTACACAAAAAAGACAATATTACGAGCTAGACAATACAGCTAGCATTTTTCTTTAATTCTAGCATTAAATGCTATAACGAATCTGTAGTTGTTGGAATCTTGCCTGTTTGCACACTAGAGCAATACCTTTATAAACATTATTGTAAGTTAGAAAGTTTTGACCTTGAAGATATTGGGTTATTTTCTGTGCACATTTAAAATGTTAGTCCACATATCGATCTGTCTGTACCTCTTGCAAGATAGACAGACATCCATGATATTTGTCTGCAGAAACAAGTGAAAGCTTAAGGATACCTATGCCCATGTATTGCTTAGTTTCGATTGTGCAGGGCATCATTGTTTGTTTATTAATTAAAAATATAATTATTATTTCACTTGAGCTTTTTCAAACATAAAAGCTCTTTGCCATCCACACTTGGGTGTCTTTGTTCTGGGTATTTGCACCAACGCTTGCAGCTCTTGATACCTTTCGTTATATTTTCCATTAGACTGGGTATTTGAAGTATGAGGGGCGTTTAACGGCTGACCGGTCAAAACGCGGAGTGACAGCACGGTACAAGGCTTCGATAGCGCTGATTAGTTTTAGTTCACTGGGATTATACTCAGCTGCGATGAGGTAAGTTGAACAGGGATGGTCAAATGGACATTTTATTGAATTGATCAACTGGGAGGAACTAAGGCTCAACTCTCAACTCTGGTTTAAAATTGACTGGGTTCTACGAGCAAACATTTACTACTGTGAAATCTTTTTGATAGTCGGTAAACTATCTATATATCTCTGGTTCCCAGAAGTTTGTTTAAAATACATCATTCCACTTCGTTTATTAAGTGTTAATACTGTACTTATTTCTGATATAGGGTCAGTAATAAATAAAACCAGTTTTGGTGATCGCATGGTCTAAGACATCACACTCGCATTATACTAGATTGTTGATGAAGAGATCGAGGTTTGAATCTTGCTCGGGTGTGCTGAGAGTGGCTTTTACAAAATGGTTTTCCACACTCCTTGCACACATGTGTTGGTACACTTCCTCCAAATATAACCTTTCCCATCCTTAAGACCATTAGTGTAATTAGTACACAAGGGACAGTAAGGTGATGTAAACAATACCCGCAATTATTTTAAATTAACATATTTTCTCACAATTTTTATATAGGATCTTAGGTGTTTGTTAGAAGATACAGTCTAATTTTAATAATCACAGCCTTTAAGAAAATACAATACTTTGTGGCCAACGCATTACATTTTACCATTATAAGGGTTATTTATTAGGAATTGAAAATATCTATCAAAATTGACAGCTGGGGTTAACATGACTTGACATGGATAATGAAATCAGATCTCATCATTTTTGTAGATGTTAAATAAACCTATTCTTGTGAAAATTGAACTCTAAAAATTTGTTTTGTTTGAAATAAATGGCTGTGTTTGTTCTTGAAATATTTATAATTTTTATACTGAATCACACAATGTAACAAGAAAGTGTATCATATTTGTTGCTATGGGACGATCACTTTCATCTAAAGGAGAGTATAGAGCAGGGGTGGATACTTTTTCATAAACAGCATTTAAAAAAAAGTTGTTGAATCACACACACACCATGTGTGTGTATGTATAAACACATGCACATGATTGCACATGTATACACACATGCACATGATTGCACATGTATACACACATGCACATGTATACATACACATGCACATGTTTGCACATGCTAGCACATGGATACACATACATATGCTTGCACATATATACACATGCACATGCTTGCACATATATACACACTTGCACATTATACACATGCTTGCACATATATATATATACACACATGCACATGTGAGCACATGGTAAATTACATTAAATTTTAGCAACATGAATAATTTTACATAATTTATACAATTTATTGAAAATTACAACCTAAGTGTTTTGGCGAGATACATTAAAAGTTCTAAAAAATTCGGACCAGTTTTACAATTCAAAAAATAACCAATATTTAATATTGGGGGAGAAAGTTATACACAAACACATACACACAATATAACATTTTCCCACAAGAATACAAAACACAACACAAAAATGAAACAAAATACATATTAATCAAATAATAAACAAAACACTTTGACTATGAGCAGAGCGTGGAAGTTGATGCTGTTAAAACCTAAAACATGCACATAAAAATTGTGTTTTAATGCTCTATAAAACCCTTAAAATACAGGTTGTTTAATTGTAATAATGTTGACCATTACAACTAATATATTTTCTCATAATGTACAAACTAAGATTTACAACCATTCCAATACAGTTATAACCAACACGAAAAAACACAACAACAATGATCTACCAAAAGAAAACAATAGAAGTACTGCTGCCAACCATAGAGCATGAAATATTTGTAAACATTTCTTTCTCTTTATAAAATGTACCTAGTAGTATGACCAAACACAGGTAAATACTCAAAAATACAAAAGATTTTCTTAAAATCAAATAATACTTTTAAAATTCAATTGGTCTTCTTGTTTGTTTTGTAATGTATGTGGAAACCTGCAAAGGAAGAAATAGATAATAAATTGTATGGGCAATGTAGCTATTAAAAATAAACTTATTTAGTTAGCTATGGTAATTGTTTCATGTTTGGCCATACTATTAATTACAAAAAAAAAAAAAAATGAATACTCCAAGTAAATGGAAATAATTAATTTATGCATTAAAATATTACTCTTGTGTTACAATTTTTATGTAATGATTCTAAAAATATCAGAAAATAAACGATGAGTAAAAACAAGAAAAAATGCCACAAACGCTAAAATACTTCAAGTATGAAAAAAACAAAAAATAAAAAAAATACACTAAAAATTATGTTTTCAATATCAAGGTGTCATAAAATATGTTAAATAGGGTACAAGTTTCCATTAGGATTGACTTCACAGAAAAAATATGTAATGTCATTAACTTACGGGTCCTGATTATGAATGTAAAAATTAACACAATAGGCTATAACATATAACACTTAAACATGAAGTAAATATGCAACATACTGGTCCCCTTGAACAAATTGTTATTTGAGAGGTAGGGGGAATGCCTTAAATAATGACAGGTAGTTTATTATACATTTTTTGAGTTAATTTTGATGACATTCTTTGATGATGAATGGTCAGAACAGGTGTGGTTGACTACTAGTATTGTTCACAAGACATAAAAATAGGTGAGTACATTATTGTGATTTGAGTTCATGGCAAAATCTTGTAGATTATTTGAGTCGGGTTCGAGATAAGTTTTAGCTCAATGAGATTTTTTCATTAACCACAGTCGTTAATTGGGGTGAAAGGAAATTTTGAGATGCAGATAGTAGCCATAGTGGACCATGCCACCATAGAGGGTGGACACATACAAATATGGGGGCCACTGGAGACCAAAAAGGCAATAATGAACTTGTTTTTGCTTCTTCATGAGAGAGTTCAATCCATCTCATCAGTGATGTCTGACATTTCACGAGAAAGGGGCTTTTCTTTGAGTGGTGACCATGCTACATACCTTCCTATGTTATCCTGTGAATGGGTGGAGATAAAGTGTTCTTTAGATATCCATCACTCACTTTGCCGATAATGTTGAAGAGTCGTGAAGGCAGAAAGAAGTGTCACTGATCCTCTCTTAGTGTTTCAAAGGTGACAGGTATGTTGTGGCTGAAAGTGACTGCCACCAGTTAAAACACAGGTCTGCTCCAATGAATATATCGACTGGACTGGTTGGGTCTGAGAGTTCCAATCAATATGGTTACATGGCCAGTACATTGTGAACACATATCATACCTTTGATTTTAACTGAACATAGAACAAGTTGAGCTGTACCCTTGAGAGAGGGTTTCTCTTGACTTATTAGGATTGAGATGTGCAATCGTTGATGAGTAGGTGCTAATGAGGCAATTATTGCCCAATTTACTTGCTCATACAATATTTAAATGTTTTCGAACTTTTTTTTTATCACACTAGATGTTCAGGTTATACACATTGAGTGGTTTTGTTTTGGAACGAGATATGTTGGTATGATTTGACTGATTACAAAATCCACAATTCTTGGCATAAGTCAAAATATTATCTGTAAGTGACTTACCATATTAATCATCATGAACTGTTTCTAGCCTGTGGCAGAGTCTGTTTAGTAAAATGCCTCCATCTCCCTCTGTCCTCCTGCACTCTCCTCCACACTCCTCTCACTTGCACTTCTTTGCGGTCTCTTACCTGCTTCCTCTACTGTACCAACCATATTGATGTTTATAGACGAGGGTGAGTTCTGGACATTATTTGGTTGACCTTTGGAATCTGTGGAGGTATTGCCTAAATGCTGGAATACTATTTCTAAATAATATATTATATTAACTCAAGACAATTTGTCATATCTTTGTTGTGGCCACAAGAGTCTTCAAATCGTTTGTTTTTCTTAGTCCAATTTTTATTTTAGTAAAAAGGCAATTTAGAGTGTCTATTTGGTAATATCTTGTTTTAGTTCAATAAGAACTTGAGTGTTTTCTGAACAGTTAGCCAAAAAGTGTCTTAAAGTGTTCATAGAACTGTGAGAAATGTTTGGAAAATCCACAATGTTGTACTAAGTGACAAACGTAATGATATTGTTTCTGTAAAAGTCCCCAGACTTGTGTATATGTCATTGGAGGGGGGTAAGCCTTGAAGAGAACTTAACAAATACTCACATTTCTCTACTGGATTAAAGTGGCATTTTGATGTATTGTGGTTCTAAAAAGGTTATTAAAAACCATCCAATATTGTAAGGTTTGTTTGAAAGTATGTAAATTTAATTTCGGTAACCTTAATGTGGTGATTGCTGTGTAGAGCTGAGTGGTAGGAATTAACACATTAGTTTGACTTTTAATCATTGTGTGGCAACCAATGCATTCTTCATCACATTCCTAGAGGTTGGTGTCGATAAACTTTTCGAGTAGGTTACTAAATTCTAACGATCCGACATTTTCCTTTTGAATGGAATGGAGTCTCTGAATATGAACATCATCCATTTGAGGGAGTTCTTATATAGTGTCAAGGTTGATGATAACCTAGTACTACTCAAGCTGCCTTAGCATTGGAAGATAGTAATTACTTTTGAACTTAAATGTTATAATTATTTACAATGGTGAAGAGTATTTACCAGTAGGCTTGAAATGAAGATGAAAATAAAGCATGTAACACATTTTTTATCAGTACCATAGAAATGAAAATAGTAATGTTTATGTTCTCTCTCAGGTCCAGTCAGTTGCATCCCCCTGGTCCCCTCACCTGAATGCTTGGGACTTTCTGGGGGTGGGGGGTACATAAAGTTTAGCATACTTGTCTCCAATAATTAATTTAACAGACATACAAAAGTGAGTTGAAAATGGTTGTCAAGACGATTTAAATAAACCACCACTTTGATTCGGAGATGTGAGCTTTGTATGTAAATATACAGTGTACTCTGTAAATAATCTGGTTCTACAATGGATAAAGATAATCTAGTTCACCATAGTGCTTTAAAGGGCACTGATTTAACACATCACTATTGGAATACAAGAAATCCAGTATGGTGGCCATTAGCAATCAACCAACATTTGAGAAATATTGTAAAATGCATGCGGGCAACCTTGGAGGATGCTTCACACTTCACTGTGTGAACCCACAAGGTATACTGCTGATTAAACACGATTGAAAATGTACACAGAAGATTCAAGGTCAAGGGTCTGTTTATTAAAAATAAAACAACACATACACTGATATATATAATTAACTACACTCAAACAAATCACCGAATTAAATAATTTAACATTTGTCACGATTAAGTTTGCAAATTAATAAATGAAGAGAGACATAAAATAGAATTTAATTAAATAAACACCTTAATTAGTATATAAAACATAATTATTCAAATATTTATATAGTAATTAATAATGTTTATTGTTAACACATTTCAAAAGCTAACAGTCAATGTCTAATTCACCCATTTCATTCACCTAAAATCCTTAAATGGTATCTGCGCACGATGTGTTGACTCGAGATGCACGAACACCCAAACATGTAGGTCCACTCACTGGACATGTAGGTGCACTCACTGGACATGCTAGCCTAGTCAAACCAGCCCACTCATTTGGCTAGCCCCTAGTCGTCTGTATGTTACAGTTGAAAGAGAGTAGAATCCTCTATTTATAGGCAACTCTTCTAGATTCGAAGAAAATGATCATCACTTTCCCTTCAATTACGTTCTCACCTATTATCAATAATTCTCCTGTGAGGCTGGCTTGCTACCTGCTAAACAAGGATGGAAAGAGAGTGCGAGTGCGAGTGCAGATAAATGACAAGAGTGCCAGCCCCACACTGCTAGCATTCGGACACTAATCTTACAAGATTGTACCATTATTATGATTAGAGACAGAGGATTTTTATGTAGTACTAGATAGCTGTTGCCCGCGGCTTTGCTCGCGTGGAAGTTGATTATATACAAATACGAAAATATACATATGTATTTA
>CABFVZ010000884.1:6292-18238 GCA_902151445.1 Timema monikensis
ACCCCTTCTGTGATTTGTGAAGGAAAATAGTTGCACCACGATTTACTACCCAATCGGACTATCCGCTTATGCGATAATTACGCTTATGGTTTTAGATATTAAGAAGGTTATATTTATACAGAGTGTACCCACATTTGTGTGGAGGGAGAATGAAAAACCATTATGGTAAACCACCATCAGTACACCCGACTGAGATTCTAGCCTCAATCTCTCTGTCATCTGCATTATAGTTTACTGCTAGAGTAGCGCCTTAGACCATGCGACCACCCAAGTGGATGAAATATGTTTGATATCTGATCATCAAACATTCATCTTGGATTCTCTACGTACAATTCTAAATGTCCTGATACTGCTAGTTTCACAACCTCCACTTTCCGCACCCTTAATTTAATGTAAGTTACACCTGCTTCGGTGGCCACATGGTTTCAGACGTCATCCTCAAAGTAAACTGGACTGCCAATGATGGGAAGATCGAGGTTCAAATCCTGGTTGGATTTACCCTCCACAGACTTCCTCTAAATTCTTCCCTACTCCTCCTTACCTGTTATTAGACGTAAATATCCTGGAGGGGTAGTAAGACCCGGTCCAAAAACAACTATTAGTAGGGTAACATACAGTAGCCCCATGGTTCTTTTGGTGCTGACTGTCAGAAGTGACAGCTGCTAAACACATGTTTTTACAGCTCATATGGTTCGGCGTAGGGATACATAATTTGGTCTGGTAACTTTTCAAAGCCGTCAGCTGTCAGCCGTCAGCTGTCAGTCAGCACCAAAAGAACCATGGGGCTACTGTAGAGATGTGCAGCGTACCTTCAAAATCTACGTCTCCGACCAATCTACTCTTCCCAGTCTCGTTATCAACTATTCTCGAGATACCCACGTCGATGATACAAGCGCCCTCTTTCACCATGTTCGCACGAATCAAGTTGGGAACACCTGCAAAATAGTTTTAAGAAACTTTAGCTTAGCTTAAGAAGTTAGAAAAAAATATGTATAAATATATATATATATTACTAAAATTTAAAAACACATTTAATAACAACAAAATCTCATATATATATTTTTATTATAAACTCCTTTTTATCCCTTTTTTTTTTGGTGTGTGTCCTCTCTTAGGAAGTTGTGTTGCATGTTTCACACTCCCTTCTGATGAGTTTCAATAAAATGAAACCTAGGTCGGGGGATTGGGCGGTGACAATCTATTTTCCATTACCTCTTTGTCCAGTGGCAGCAGTGTAAAGTGTGGACTGTGTTGTTCTTTTCATTGTAAAAGCCATATCATGTTTGTTCCTCTTTTAAATGTTTCTATCCACCTTTCCTATATCTTCTTCCAAATATAATACAAGAACCTCATAAAGTGAAAAGAGGTTTTCCTTATAGAAATGTATTTTTTTATAGAATAACAATACAAGTTGTTTTATTTGCATGTCAACATTATTATAACCTTATTTTAGAGCAAAGGAGGGGATACGAGCTGCCTCCCTTTGAAATTTCAAGCAATACCACTCGAGCTAAAAGTTATAGAGATCTTTTTCCAAAAACAATAAATTAAACTAGATGGGCTAGCAAACTAGGTAGTTGTCAAGCTCACATAGGCTGGTATGCCGGTGATGAGAAGGTCTGGGTTCATATCTAGGTCATGTGTATTGCGAATGTGTTTTCTCACTCTGGCCCCCTCTCCCCCCACCCCTTTCACGCCCCTTCTACTCAAATGTAGGTACATTTCCTTTGAATGCTAGCTTAGCCATTCCTCGTCAATTAGTGTGGCGGTCAGTATGACCCGGAGCAAGATAAATGAATAAGTGTTAGACTCCTAGTGACCTGCCGCAGTGACGATGATGTCCGCAGACTTGGCCAACAGAGTCAGCTGGTTGGGAGGAGTGTATCTGTGACAGATTGTGGTGGTCGCATCCATAGCACTCGTTTCACCTCAGAAAATAAAAACACAATGTAAAATATAAACAACATGTTTTTTAAACAAATAATAGTAGTATTGAAAAAAAGATGTGGCCAGTTTTTTTACTAAAAATATCTACATTAGCTTTGTTCATGCGAGTGATAATGTCACACATTATTGATTTTGAACAAATCAATAACCTTTTTTATCAACAAGTCTTGGTACCAATTCGGGTTATATGCTTATGTACTAATGTGTTTTGAAGGTTTCATTTAGAGGAAGTGCAGTGACATTTACATGAAGCAAGACAAGAAAAACCACAATACATCCGGTCAAGATCAAACCTCATTCTCCCCGGCTTCAGCAGTCTAGTTTATTGCCTCAGACCGTGCGTCCACCAAAGCGGACAAGTCGTTAACTAAAGTGATTGTGTCAAACGCTCACCATTCCCGTCAGCATGCAGCAGCATCGCGATGGGCATGCCGACATTCTTCGACCTCCCGCACACAAGAGCGTTTTTACCAAAGGTTTCAACACCTGAAACATATGAGAATTTCAAAAAACCTATTACACATATGAGGTTAACTTTTTCAAATTGATAAATTTTAGTGTTCATTTGTCATAATATTAATACATTCAGAATGGTAGATATATATAAAAAAAATAAGCAGTTCGTCTTACTACCCATTTGTACTAATTTGTGTTAAGGTTGAGTTCAGATGAAGTGTACCCAGATTTGAGTGGAGGTAGAGTGGAAAACCATTTAGGAAAAATCACCCTCAGTACATCTAACATGGATTCAAACCCCGATCTCCCTGTCATCGATAGTCTAGTGACTAGTTTCTTGCACCTTAAGCCATGTGGCCACAGAAGTGACTGATAAATGAATGGTCTGGGGTGTGGTTGTTAAGTTTGTGCTATAATTATGTTGTGTATCAACAATAGGATTATAAGAGCTTCAAACAAATTACTATTACTAATTTTTTTAAACCGAATATATTTCATTTTTTAATCTTGAATAGAAATTTGCTTGAGTCCTTGAATTTATAATATCTTAAAGGATTTGAGTATTCATTCTACAGGAAATCTTGTGGAGTTGGTACTCATGGAATGGTGTCCTGAGGGTTAGTTAAGGGGGTCAGGAAGAGGCAGTAGTAGTTAAGGTGTGCACGGATCCCTCAAACTATTACTAATTACCGTACCTGATCTCTTGATGAGTTCCTGCACACCCAGAGGCGTGCAAGGGATGAGAGTGTTCATGTCCAGACAGAACCTGCCGACGTTGACGATGTTGAACCCGTCAACGTCTTTGTGGGGCACGACGGCGTTGCAAATTGTCCGCTCTGTGATGTGAGGAGGGAGAGGCAGCTAAACGCACCAAACAGCAACATATTCATTTTAACTCGGCTTTTTTTTTTAATGTTTTAAAAATGTGTTTTAAGCAGTGGTTTGTGAAGAGAAAGACGATGACTTTAAGTGGTGGTTTGGGACGTCCAGATTTAAACTTTTTCAATTCGAAGCTGACCTGAATCTAATATACATAAGATATTCTCAGAGCCGAATCGAAGTTTGATTAATCATCATGATCATCATGATCATCACCAACTTTGCCCGGATCAGTTTAGTAAAATGCCTTCATATTCCTCTATCCTCCCATGATTCTGCCTCATTTGTATATTTTTTATTGTTTTTTGCTTAAATCAGTTAAAAACATAATATTGTACAACTGTCGGTAGTATTTTAGTTTTGTTCCGATAATTCAAGTTACTATCACAACATGCAATTAAATTACTTTAGGTTTTTTTTGTATGAATAATCTTTAACACCGCAAATTACACTAATGGTTTTAGGGATTTTGAAGGTTATATTTGTAGGAAGTGTACCCATATTTGTGTCGAGGGGAGAGGAAAACCATTTTGGAAAAAAAACTTCGAACCTCGATCTCCCCGTCATTGGCAGTCTAGTACACTGTGAGAGTACTTCATAGTTCATACAGCCACCGAAATGCGTTAAGGACAGAAATATGTACGTATACGATAAAACAGTGAAATGAAATGTATTATAAAACTAAGACATTTTGATAACAGCGCGTACCTGAACTAAAATCCCGTCAACGTTTGGATCATTGTTCAAGCTCTGAATATGGCCGAGAAGTTCCAGTTCCGTGATTTTAGAAGGACATTTGATTGTTTCACTTTCAATTCCTGGAAACAAACACACGAATCAAGATTATCTCTTCCCTCACTAGGACTTAATACCTGTTCAGGTATGTATATACACTAACGGGGTACAGATGTAGAAGGTTGAATTGAGAGGGATGGTGGAAACCATTTTTACGAAAAAATAAAATTAGTGAACATGGTCGAGATTCAAACTAGAACAAACCAGACTAAAGAAGCTCGTCATCTTGACAACATGACCACCAGTGTAGTATACAATTAGATAATATGATTTTAATATGATGTTACTAATTAAATGTTAATAAAAACAAGATGTTTTCAAGAATTTAAATTATACACTAATTAACTAATCCAAGGATACTCGATGAAAAGGATTATTTTTTAGAAAATGTACCAGCATCTGCTTAGGCCTAAGGGAATCAATAATAAGACACATAAAATAAATTCCAGTGATGTTGGGAATGAGATCACACTTAAAATGTCTGAATAAATATCAAGTAAAGATAGAAACAAATGTATGATTAGAAAGACATCCTTATGTGGGTTGAACACGAACAAAGTCTACATACCGACTTCTTTAGCGGCTTTCATCTTGTTGTTGACGTACGCCGAACTGGCGGGGTTCACCCCAACCAAGATGGCCGTCAGCCGGGGCCGCTTGTTTTCATTGGCCACCCATTCGTCTATTTCTTTCTTGATCTCCATGCGGATGTCTCGAGCTATTTTCACGCCATCAATTATTTTCGCTCTCATTCTATAAAAAAAAATGACAGGAAGAATAAAAGCAAATTTAAATATATAAGGCCAAATTGAATGTACAACCCAATTTTAATAGAAATCACCTCTCAGAAAATATAAACTTTTTTTTGGTCAAAATTTATAAGATTTAATATATGATTAATATTACTTTAAATACCTTGGTAATATCTATCAAAAGTTACAGCTGAAGATCACATGACTTGACGTATGAATACATGAAAGTAGATCTTGTAACTTTTCTAGCTAGCTATCAGATAAAGTTCTCCTATGAAAGTAGATCTAGTAATTTTTATAACGATCAGTTTAAGCACTTCATTTGAAAACTGGACTGTAGGTAAAATAAGAGCAAAGAGGATTTTATATATTTGTATCAATAACACAAGTTTATATTATCTTATAATGAAGATGGTGTCAAGCGAAAAGAAATTAAAAATCTTTTTGATCAATTTTTTGAGATACCCGACACTTAGCTATAAATGATCCTGAACTGATAGTATGTTGTCTTAAAAATCAAATTTGATCTTCTCAACAGAGATCAAAAAACTATTCAGGTGGTCGCCTCGGTCGCCGATAAAGTATCGATTACTGTCAGGTCACATAGCTTTAAATACAATGCTCTGTGCCTTTTTCTGGAACTACTACTCTACTCTGTCTAAGCTTATACTCCCTTTAATATTTCACCTACAACCTCTCTTTGTCATGTCAATACGAAAGAGGGGAAAGAAAACTATGAAACCTATTATCTCAAGGTAAATAGGAAAGCTCACTTCTAATTCTCCAATAACTTAAAATTTTCTGTTATGAACCACGAGCCTATCAAAAAATTACTGTATTTGTTGGAGGAAGGCTAAATATAGAGTCCTTGTCATCAAGTATAATCTCAGATTTGTAAATTTGATTAAAAAGACGTTTAAAATGATCTAGGATCACATTTTCCCACATTCGTTCGTATTAATAAAACTCAAAAGTTTAAGGTTGTTAAGGAAAAATAGCCGTGATGTAATATTTCTACTTTATTTTGGCGTGAACCATATTTTGAAATAATACATCGCATGATTAAATATTGAATTAGAGTTGAACGTTTGCGTGGCAATTTCTCGCTGAGGCGCACCAATTAAGAGGGATGAGATGTTGACCCCACAGCAAAACCGTTAAGTGGTAATTTAAATGCCAAAAATTGGCAGTGAGTTCCTTGGTTCGACTTCTGTTTAATACTATCATTAAATATTTAGAAAAATTTGTGTTGAGAATGAATTTAACTACTGCAGCATATTTTGAAATCCTAACTTACATTCTCAAGACCCTTTTCAGCGGTAGAATGATCTCAACGCGTCACTCTCTGCCAATCATGGAGAGATCGGGGTTCAAATCCTGGTCAGGTGTAATGAGAGTGATCTTTATTAAATAGTTTTTCCACTATCCGTTCACAAAAATGCAGGTACAATTAATTTAAATTCAACTTTGTACATTCCTAACACATTATAGCTATTACATAATGTAGTATTGTTGTAAATGTAGTATTGTTGGAAATGTAGTATTGTTGTAAATGAGGTATGTATTTCCAACAATACTACATTTTTATTTTTATTAAATTTATTTTCTGTTGCTTACATTTACGGTAAGTAAATTAAAATACTCTTCTATGAGTTGCAATTTTTTTTTTTTAAAGAATTGCATCAAGTTTAAATCAACAACATTACATAATCACTTCAAAGTGTATTTTCTGGCATTATAAATTCTATGGTTGTCAGCGAAACCAGAAAGACAAGACGCTTACATTTAATCACAAAGTTTAATACAAAGGTCTGATATCGTTTGTTGACATTGGAAGCGAGGCAAATAACTAGAATTCACCGGTTGCAAGGTCACGGATGAAAGAGTATTAATTTTATTCTCTCATACAACCAGTGATGAAACGGTTTATACAACACAAGATAACAGAAATTACATCATAATGAGAGAAGGGAAATGCAAATAAATTAAATATAGAAATGTTTCAATCAAAACCTTTAATCTACTTTTGTGAAAAAGTATTTTAAATTTTTTATTTTTTACTTTTAGTAGAGCTCCGTAAAAATGATGAGACGCGATAAAGCGAAACGTGCCAAACAAAGATGGAATCAAATACTTTTTCCTTTGATAGTTTTTAGATATGATTTACAATGTTTTTGAAAAGCGAAATCATCTTGTTACACGAAATACTCCTATAAAACGAAATAACAATACTTTTACAAAACAAATCTTTAAACAAACACGAAATTAAATAGAAATTTTGACTATGCTGTAATTTGATTGGTATTTTGTTGTAGTGTAAGCTAACTGTTCTAAAACACTTAGCTCCCACAGTATTACTATTTTAGAAATAGCTACAAGGTAAAATATTATTTTTATATGCGCCTAAGTTTTGATTACTCTTTGATTTATTCTTTATCTGCTTTACCGCCGCTGCAATCTAGTGTTTATAGAGCTCCCGGCACTTCCAGAATTGCTTCTGTGAAGCAGTGAGTATGTAACGAGGCCAAACTCAGCCTCGTGAGTACAAATGAGGTGCTGACTAAATAAGAAGCAGATTCGGCCTAAAAAACTGAGATTAACGGCTGGACGGTTCGTTGTGCTGACAACGTGAGACCCTCTATCGATGAATGTTGGCACTATCGTCGTGGTCACTTGGTGGTTATAGCTTGCTTGAGGGCTCACGCCATGGAGGTTTTTTTAGTGTTTAGACATTTAACGGTTGGAATAAATAATGTAATTATTTTAAAATTAAGTCTACACAAAAATATTAGTAGTGGTTCTACAATAAAACAGTTACACCCCCTGGTTAGCTACAGTAAGTAACCCCATGATTTTTTTGGTGCTGACCGACAGCTCACAGCTTTGAAAAGCTATAAGACCAAATTATGTATCCTTACACCGAACCATATTAGCTGCAAAAACATGTGTTTAGCAGCTGTCACTTCTGACAGTCAACATTTAGGTATATACCTAAATGTTTGCTGTTAAAAGTCAGCTGTCAGCTAGCACCAAAGAAGCCATGAGGCTACTGTAAGTAACCTGAGCAATAATAGTCTGCCCTACAAGCTTCTTGTGGATTGTATTGCACATTTATTAATTTCTAATTCCTAGTTTGACAACTTAGCTCAGTTGGTAGCATGTCTGTTTACTGAGCTAAGGGTCCCAGGTTTGATTCCTTTCATGGCTGAGAAATTTGTCAATGGTGAAATGTAGATTTCCCCTTTCATGGTGATGAATTAACGGTGTCGTGTCTGTTCTAGATTTAGGTTAGTTTATAAGTTTTGTGCTGATATAATCAGTCAGTTCAGAAAGTGCACAGTAAATACCTAAAAAAAATTATTTTTTTTCAATTCTTATTCTTTCAAATTCCATCGGTTGAACTCACATAGTCTGACAATTTACTGAATAATATCTCCTTGAAAGAGAAAATAAACCTGACGTATTTTACAACCAAACAGGCGTAACTGAGTGGGTACAATTATGTATCTCGAAATAGCTAAATACAGGACAAACACCGGGACAATCTTTGGAGGCCCTGACATTAAACAAATATTTCTCTTTTAACATTTCAAAATTCATAATTTTTTTCTGAACACAAAATCAACTGTTAAAAAGCTCGATGTTAAGGATATTATTTAAATAAGGAAATATTGTCATCACCCATCACGATAAATTTAATTTGTTGGAAACAAACAGTTTATTAAATGTTTATTTTCTTTTTAGCTAATCAAAGAGTAAATATTTATTTTATTCCTACAGTTTGTGGAAGTTCTTATTTGTGAAGACCCTGGGGTGCTAGCCCCCGTTATCCTCCTTTGAATCCGAGCCTGCCTTTGTCAACATTACACATAGGCCTACATTAGAATCATGTAGGCCTATGTGATTTTAGAAACTAGTTTGGATTTATATTTGGCACCTAGATATAAAATTTTTATCGATCATTAAATCTATATCAGTAGGCTTTCATAGTTTCGGAAACTGCCAATTATTATGGGTGTCTACTCGAAGAAACATGGTTTAGTTATTATAAAGATAACAGCAAGTGTATTGTGGTTGTAAGATGGTATGTACAGCATGAGTGGTTATAGGAAATTAGTAAAAGAAGTTTTGTTAAAATGTCACAAAAGCTTAGAATGGAATGTGTGTGAATTTAGGTTATGTTCACATGGAAATATATAAATATAATTAAGGAGTTTACAAACCGTTTGGATGATAAATGGAGAAACCTCTTTCTATCAGATTCTGATAGTATTGAGTTAATATTTGAACACACTCTAATTAATGATTGCCCAGAGATCCTGATTTGATTTGAAGGTATCATTTTCCACGGTAGATTAAAACTACTAATTTCCAATAATTAGCTGTGTTTTCTAATAGAAACAAACTCTTACTAGCAGCCGATACATTTGTGCAGCCTTATATATAATCTGTATATCAGCAGCCAGCTTTATTGAGTCTATTTAAAGTTTGCCAGCTAATCAAGGTCGACATGATTACCGACCTTGAACTACAACTTGAACACCGCGCTATTAGTAGCATTGCCAACATCTAGAGCATATATTAAAAAAAATAATAACTGTTTACTTATTCCTGAAATTTGACTCGTAATCTAATCATTAAATAGATAGAAAATTTAAATACTTTATGTTTAAAAATGTATACTGTGAAAAGTCAGAAAAATTATCGGCAAATCTGCCATGGTATGGTCTATTGAAATAAAAACTATTTGAGCTATTTTTTTTAATACACCAAAATGTAATATAAATTTAGTTTCCAGTTTCGAAATCAAAACATATACCGGTATTATTTTCAGTTTTTCTTCTTAGGTCAATGTGACATAGGTCTATTGTATCACACTACTTTAAAGCACCGCGAAATTTCCAGCCAATGAATGGTGCCTGTATGGTTGTGTTTTATTAACCGCGTTTGTAACGTTGTATTGATTAAATTTCTTTAGCGATTCTGGACAGCTGTTTCGCATGTTGAAGCTGCGTCGCAAGCCGGTTCTATTAATGAATACGGTATGTTTAATTCTATTCGATTGTGAACATTTATATAAAATAGGCTGTTTATTTATTTATAACTATTGGTGAGTAGGCACCGGTGAGCACTTCAAATTTCAACAATCAAAGTTGCAAAACTAGAATTAAAATTAATCAAAATTGTTGTGTTTAGGTGTCACATATTTTCGAACATAGTTTATTTTGAAATTAGTATCATTGTTTACCTCGGGGGAGTATTTCACTGTTTTAAATAATTAATATACCTAAGCATTAGATGAGTAAAAGTCTAAAATAGGATTGTTGTATATATTTTTTAATTGTTACATTTCTTTAAATTCATTAGCCTATAGCTTAGGTTAGTTATTTCTAGGCCTATTTTTTTTAAATCTACGTTTGGTTTTATGCATTTTCAGATTTGACGTACGGAAAATAATGTTTAATTGTTTGAAGACTTTGTGAAACATAGCAACATGGAAGATCTACTACTACAAATTATCAAAGAGTCTACTGGCCCCAAACATTCTGCTTTGAGAAAAGCTGCTCAAGATGCACATGGTAATTGTTGATTCATTTTTTAAATATCAATTAACTCTTTATATTTTAGGAGCTACCTTTACTTACTGTAAGTATGTAGGGGAGATTTAATCCAACAAATAAATCCTTTACACTATGTAAGTATGATTACATAATCTTGTTAATTCCCAAATATTATGGTAATTAATTCTTGAAGGTAGGTAGTTTCTGCCTACTGAGTTATGGGTCCTGAGTTCAATTTTGGGCATGGCCAAAAATTTTTAATTATTTTTATATGGGTTTCCCCTTTTCACAGTGATGAATTAATGGCCAGGGTGTTGTGTCAGTTATATATTTAAGTTGATTTATAAGTTGTGTGCTGATATAATCTGTAGGTTCAGAAAGTGCACGATAAATACCTCAAATTTAAAAAAAAAAAAAATTCAGAGACTCATATTTTTCTTGGCATTATTTGTGTCGAGTCTTTCATGAAACAAAATCTTTGGAATGGTAAAATAATAAAGCAAATTTTATTGATATAATGATTATGTTGACATTCAACCCCCGGGAAGACCTAGAGCTGTGGCCAAACAGGCTAAGATGTTAGATTCATATTGCATTTATTTGTTGTTTTTTGTAGAAGACTTTAAATCCTGACCGAGTAAAATGGGGGTGGTTTTCAAATCTCCTCTTCACTCGAGTGATGGAATGTGAACCTCCTTTTGGCCGATGCACTGAAATTATTATAAGCTGTGAATAGCCTAATTGAGCACTAAAAAACACAAAATTCAAGACACATAATTTAAATTAGTTAAAAAAAAATTATATTTGAACACAAAAATCAAACTCGGGACTTTTGGCTTAGCATGCCAATGCTCTACCACTGATCTATCCATGCTCAGGGTCATTCTTCACCGGTATTTTAAGGCCAAGTCTGTGATGGACATGTGGGAATTGTCAGCTACATATGAGCGACCAATAGTATCGCGAGCTATCAATTACTACGGCCATCTGTGACTTGGGAGGGCTGTTATGCTGACCAGTATACAATACAAGATTGTAATTCAAGCGAGATATCAACGAATATCAACAAACAGACTGCAAATCATTGTTGTTATGGTACTGTCATTACAGAGAAAACCACTATTAATATTAATTTAACTTGGTAGCAGAACAGTCCACCCGTATCTGATAGCTCGCGATGCTATTGGTTGCTCATATGTGGCTGACAACTTCACACATCCATAACAGATTCAGTCTTCAAATATGAGTGAAGAATGATCTGCTACCGGTGTGTTGATATTCTCTGGGGGACATAAGATACTTCCTTCTCGGTCTGAATCTGGCGTGAGGGCTGAAAGTCCTATGATCTGCTACCGGTGTGTTGATATTCTCTAAGGGACATAAGATACTTCCTTCTCGGTCTGAATCTGGCGTGAGGGCTGAAAGTCTTACAAGCGCACAGAGACAACATTAACTCTCCATAAATGTCTGAAATTTACATTTCAAATTTTTCAGCTTCAAGTATAAATGGGTCGAGGCCAAGAGGGTAGAAAGCTTTTTTTTTTTTTTTTTTTTTT
>CABFVZ010000884.1:18331-43631 GCA_902151445.1 Timema monikensis
TTTTTTTTTTTTTTTTTTAATTTTTATAGGGTGGATCAAGGCTACTATAAAGTTTACCCTTAAGCAAATAGGGGAAGGTCCATCAATTCCATGGGGGGTAGGGGGGGTTGTATGCACTGTTGGCTCTTCTCTTTTCTAAATCGCTATTTTACGAATCCAATTCACAACTATAAATCATCATTTTACTGGGGTGGGGGGGTTATGGGAATAATTTTTTTAAGTCAAAATATTTCTTCATTATTATATGTTGAGTTAAATTTTGTACACACAATAATATCAAGTTTTTGGATAGCTTTCACATTCTGCAGTGCCTATGCAGATATTCAAGTACTTTTATCATTACACTGTGCAGAAAATTAATCTTGACATAAATAGGCCTAATTAAACAATATTTTATTTAAAAAAAACGAAAAAAATACTGTCATTAACTCGCATTTTCTTTCACCCCATTTTGAGTGGATTTAGAAATACTAACCGGTTTTTGGTTGTACTAGTAACACGTTAATTTAAATGTTAAATTAATGTTCTGGTTCAAGTTTTGTTTGAATGTAAATAATTATCTAGGGCTAAACCGCCAATAAGCAGTAGGGCCTTAAAGAGCTCTAAATTTATTCCCAATTTTGAATTTGGAATTTACCTGATTTACTTATGTACTTTCTAAATATTGAACATAATAGTTTAACTAATTTAAAGTGTGTTCATATTTAAATTTACAAGCTCATCTCAACGTCCAACATGTAGCAATCTCTTAAATCAGGCTCCAAATTAGGATCGAACCAAGTCCCTCTTTATATGTAGGTATGATATTTGTCTTTTACAACCACATACATGAGAGCAAACCGCTTGGTTACACCGGAATTGTCTACCTCCCTCGACGTCATCATGCTTGAACAAAACATGTCTCAACGGTTGTTATAATCGATTACTGATTGTTATTGAACTTGCTGAGCACACGATGAACCCTGACAGGGGTCAAAGTTGACCCATGGATCTGATTCAAACCAGTTCGTCCATCCTATATTGATAATTGCTATCTGGTCAGTTTGATAACTCAGAGTGATGATGCAAAACTCTTGCTATGTTACGATGTAACGCCGCTTTTAACCGGTTCTGTGGAAACCAATACTTCTCTTTCCCCTCACACCGCTTCACTTATTATTATTCTTGTATTTTTTGTGTTTAAAATAAAGATGGGACCTCTTGAATGCTTTTAAAAGGAGATTTAAGACTCATCGAGTTGAGAAAATACTAAAGTTAAACATTAAAAAAAATATTATTAAAAAAAAATAGAATTGGAATTGGAATTTACTTATAAAGCTTTAATACTACCAATTGGTGGTTCATCCCCAACATAATTATAAGGCAAACTTAACAACAAGACCCCTGACCATTAATTTAATCCTTTTAGGGCCACATACCAATATGATTGGTCTTTATTTATTTATACTCTACAAATTTCAGTTCATGGCCTCTCTTACGACTTGAGAGTTACTTAATGTTATGCTAATTATATTAATTAATATAAAAGGTTGAGTAGGAAATATATTGAAACTTAATGTGTAAACTTATTTCTAATAACCTACAACTGTTGTTATACTTTTGTGTAAACATTTGATCGTCAATTAAAAAAAAAACCCAGATTGGCACCATGTCTTACTACCCATTCGAGTTACATGCTTATGTGCTAATTACGCTAATGTTTTTTTAGGGATTTTGAAGGTTATATTTAGAGGAAGTGTATCACATTTGTGTGGAGACAGAGTGGAAAACCATTTTGGAAAAAACCACCCTTAATATACCCGACCAAGGTTCGAACCTTGATCTTCCCATCATGACCAGTCTAGTCTACTGTGAGAGTAGCACGTTAGACCACGCGGTCACTGTGAAACCGGTAAGTTCTGGTTTTATTCAATAGATAGGGTAGTATTGTCACCAGAACGAGAAAACTCTCATCTATTAGCGAACAGAATACACGGATAAAAATGATAAAACTATTTGAAAAAAAAAAAAAAATGGAATGCCAGGCCTCCACCGTGGTTCGGATTCCACGTTAAACTGTAGGTCCTTCATTTCATTTCACAATCACCCTACCATTACACATTAGCGTAAGTGCGTATAACCCGAACGGGTAGTAAGACGCGGTGCTAATAATAATAATAATAATATTTGAAAAAATCTTTTCATAATTAACAAACAATTTTACAAAAAAAAAAATGATGAAATATCCGTGACACTCTTACCACACGAATCCTTTATAAGCGTCACACTAAAAGGGACAAAAATATTAATATTTAATTACTATTTCTATTTTTTTTATATTGGTAATATTTTCTAAGATTATAACTCTGGATATGTAGGTAAAATGAAGACTCCTCTTCGTAAAATATGGAATCAGACCTAAAGTATTATTGGACTGTACCTTGGACTGCTAATGGAATGATTACAAGCGAGTGTGTTCTATCTTTGTTTGTCATCCAGACTTCCTGGAGAGCCAGCAAGGGATGTTGCGCGACCCTGCCAACGAGCTGAGAGCCAAGTGTCTACACACCTTCCAACTCGCTCTCGAGACCAAGAGGAGCAAGTTTGTGGCCTACGGACTGTCAGGATTACACGTGAGTAACTACTGTCCTCCTCACTCTTCTGTACACCCTTCCTCATAACCTCCTTCTCTGGTCTCCTCACATGACGGTACCATCTTAGGGGATGGCCAGACCGGGCGAGCGACTAGAACACATTGCTTGTAATGAGAGGTGGCCAGACTGGAGCCGGTACAGTCTAGTTTACAGGTTCTAAGTAATATTATTGTATGTTGGTTCATTGGGTGGTAGGAAAATTTCTCAGTTTGACATTTTTATTACTATCGATAGTCTTATCACACTTGCTACTAGCGGCCTAATTTAATTGGTAAGATCATAAACTATATATGATGTAAAACTGATATGTTAAAATACATCAATTATATAGTCAAAGTTGGCCTTTACAAATAATAATCACCATAAGCGTGGAGAGAGGATGGGAAAACCACAACAATAAATCACTTGTCAAAAACCACCCTCAGTTCACTGAGCCAAGATTCGAACCCTTGCCTCCTTCTCGCCAACTATCTCTGTAACCCTCTATCTTTATATTAGATTCCTGAGAAGGAGGACCAGTGTGATAAAATTTGACAGGATGAGAAATGAGAGAATAAGAGGAAGAGTAAAGAAAGAGCCAATCCAGGATGGGAGAGAGAGGGCACGACTAAGGAGGTATGGACAGGTGAGGAGAGTGGAGAGGACCGGGTCAAGGTGGTGGGAGGAAAGGTGGCGGTAGAGAGACTCGTGTTCCAAATAAACCCGACCAATAGCAGAAAACTGTTCAGTATGAGATGATGATGATGATGATGATTATTATGATAGGTTGCCAGCCTGGAGGTGGGTCACTTTAGTAAAACACCTTCATCTTCCCATTTTATTCTGTCCTCCTTCCTTCCTTATTCTCGTCCATTTTTCTTCGTTCACTCACACACGTTCTGTCTCTTCCCATCTCTTTCTTGGTCTTTCTTTTGGTATTTTCTTTCCAAACTTCAGCTCCATTATTCTCCTTGATCTTTGAATACATGTTTTTTTTTAATAAGACGGACTTATTGTATAAGTTAATTAGAAATTGGTTTATATCTGGTATTAGAACTTATTAATTTACAAAAAATGGGGTCTATAAAAAAATTGTGGAAGCTACAGCCCAATTTACTTAGGGAGAATTTATCTTACAGATAGAAAAGTTACTAGATCTACTTTAATATATTCCTACATCAAGTCATGTGATCTGAAGCTGTCAATTTTGATAGATATTATCAATAATAAAATGACACTAAGAATATAGTAAAATGTTGTCAATGTTAACCACAAATAAAATATGTATGTTCTAAATGGCACTTCATATTAAAATTGGACTGTAAACTTTGTTTACTCTGAAAGACTTTCTTTGATGGATACACTATGGTCCTATTTTATAAGCTGCACCATAATTTGTAATGGTAAGTTTGCTTCCTTTCAGAGTAAATGAACTACCAGTAAATATCTGTGAATCCATTTTTTTAAATCAATATTCCACAATAGCCTTACATCAATAAAGCTGTAGGGTGGCCTGGTGGTCTAGGGGTAAGGTGTCAGACTTCTGTGCTGGGGGTCGGGGGTTCAATCCTCGGTCCCGGCACAGATTTATCTGATCACCAAACCCTTCCTTCACCTCTGACAAGACATCTTGTGAATATGGGGAATGCCAGGCCTCCACCGTGGTTCGAATCCCACGTTAAACTGTAGGTCCTCCATTTCATCTCACAATCACCCTACCATTACACATTAGCGTAAGTGCATATAACCCAAACAGGTAGTAAGATGAGGTGATAATAATAATGATGATGATAATGCTAAAAAAAATTGTATTCATATAAAATTTTCTGTGTACCCCAATTTTTATGTCATAATCTACCACTGGTTTTAATCTAGTTGTGTCTTAAATCTTTTAAATTCATATATAAATATGGACCTAAATAACTCTTTTTATATCCACTAATGTTTCCAGCATGTGGCCTGGATCAGTTTTTATTCAAGTAATATATTTTCCACTGCCTGCTGGCTAGGCCTGTCATAACCTAATTTAAGACTAGGACAGGTACAATATCCAGTCCTCAGCCATTAATTTGTCAATGTGAAAAGGTAAACCGATATTTTCATCAATGATAAATTTCCGGCCATGTCAGGAATGGGACCCGGGACCCTTAGCTCACTAGGCGGACACGCTATCGACTGAGCCAAGGTTTCGGATTACCCGAACAACTCTAGTAGTTGTAATATTAATTCACATGAATCACGAACTGATACATTACAGCTATCCACAGGACTACTCGTGATAGGTGAATCAAATTTAACTGGACACGAGAATTGAGACAGGTACCTTTGGCTCTTCGCGCCAATCCCTTACCACTTAGCCATACTGGTTCATCTCGTATCCAGGGTCATATTTCACTAGTTGTTGTTGGTAGAGCATTGTCATGCAAAGCTAAAGGTACCTGGTTTGATTCCTAGTGGTCCTAGTTTCCGTAGCTCACAGGCTGATTTGACTGAGCTTGTTTCTCTCCTCTAGAAACTCTTGCGTGACGACCGGTTCCATTCCAACTTTGAGCCCGAGGATGACTCATTGTGGCTGCCGTCTCAACTCCTGCACGCCATCGGTTCCATCCTCACACAGTCTGACGACACTCAAGTGGACATGCTCAAGGTGACGACTGACGATGCTATCAACGTTGTGATAGAATATCTGACACAGTCCGTTGGAACCAACGTGTTAGAACAAGAGATGGATCCTTGATCAACTCGAATCCTTAAGGATATTCGAGATTTGAAGATTCGATAAAATCTCGTATTCAAGACCCAAATCGTTAAAAAAAACATTTTTTGCTATTTTTCAATCCTTAAGGATTTTCTAGATTTGAAGAATCGGTAAAAATCTTGTATTCAAGACCTAAATCCTCAAAAATAATTTTTTTCTATTTGTTAAGCCTTAAGGATATTCGAGATTTGCAGATTCGATAAAATCTTGTATTCAAGACCCAAATCCTTAAAAAGAATTTTTTCCTATTTTTCAATCCTTAAGGATATTCTAGATTTGAAGATTTGGTAAAATCTCGTATTCAAGACCCAAATCCTCAAAAATAATTTTTTTCTATTTGTTAAGCCTTAAGGATATTCGAGATTTGCAGATTCGATAAAATCTTGTATTCAAGACTCAAATCCTTAAAAAGAATTTTTTTTTATTTTTTAATCCTTAAGGATATTCTAGATTTGAGGATTCTATAAAATCTCGTATTCAAGGCTCAAATCATTAAAAAGTTTTTTTTTTATTTTTCAATTGAAATTTGTTTAAGAGCTCTAATATCATTTAATGATAGTTCAGAACTAATTATAATTATAGGATGAACCTATCAACCAGACCCCAGACCAGTAATTTAAAACTTAACTGAATGTTATAATGAATGAATATTAATATTTGTATTTTATATCATAACTTTAATGCAAACAGCCTCAGTATAGAGCACTGTAGACGAGCCAATGGGGTGTGTTTCAGGTATTGCTGAACGTGGCATGCAGCAACTACTGGACGATGAACGGTCGTATCATCATACAGATACTGACGCTGTGCAGCGAAGCCCATGAGACGGGCAACCAGGCCGTCAGAACGGCTGCGCAGGCTGCTACTAGTCAGACGCTCAGATCTTTCTGCAACTTCCTGGGTAAGTCATATTTCTATTGTCCTAGTAGGAAGCATCGACATCATAAATTAAAGTTCTAAACATGTTTTATTTATTTTGTTAAATTCCTTAAAGCTCTCTTCAATACGGGGGTAGTATAATTGTACCCTTCGTTAACCTTGAAAGGTATTAAACCTACCTGACTTTGTTCCACTATGATGCAGGCTATAAGATAGGGCCATAGTGTAAACAATCAAGGTAAGACTGATACCTTTCAGAATATATGGAGTGTACATATTGACTAAGGTACAGATAAGAGTGATAGGTACAGTGTCAGCAGTGTAAAATGTGGACTGTATTCATTTTACTGTAGCAGCCATGTTGTGTTCGTTCCATTCATATGTTGCTAACCATCTCGTCTGTACCTTCTTGCAAATCTAACAAAATCAAAAGATTTTAATTTTTAATTCTAAGATATTCAATGAATAATCGCTTATTGGCTTAGAAATGTGTGAAAACATCTGTAACAAGTGCTAGGGAAGGAATCCAACCTGAAAGAAAATCTAGGATAGGACTTCGATAGAAAACAGACTTCTCTTTGTTTCTTCGCACTTCCAATCATCTGATCATTTCCACTTCTGAAATTTCACCAGCTCACTTGAAATAGTAGATTATTTCTTGTTCCCAAAACGGGAACGGGGTCTTACACACCTTCATTCTTTTATAATTTGGAAGACGATGGAAAAATATAAAATGAATGGACACAATATTATTTTTATGACAGTTTACATTTTACACTGCTGTCACTGGACAATGAGATAGTGTGGCTGACTCATAAAGAAAATCTATCATTACCGCTCAATCCCCTGACTTAGGTTTCATTCTATCGAAACTCATCAGGAGGGGGTGTTAAACGCGCAACGCAACTTCCTAAAAGAAGAAACGCCAAACTCACAAAAGGGAGGAAAAGAATGATAGGACACTTATATCAGAAGATGTAAAAGGAATAATAAATAACTTAAAGGACAGACATAGGAGATGGATATTAGACGTGAATATATTAATCTCTTATTTTAAAATGTATCCGTGGTTATTGATCAGACACGGCTCTAGTTTATGGCACCCATCTTGAACATTTTATTCGCAAAATAAATTTAAAATCCCAATATTTTCTTTCTCTAACATATCTTGGTCCCGTTCTGGTAATAAATAATGCTAATAGGTTAGTGGTGAGAAAGGAGAGTAAATGTACCCTCATTTGTTTGAAGAGGGAGTGTGAAACCATGTGTTGTTAATACGTAACCCGACCCATTGTGTGCAGAGGAGGAGTCCCAGGAGATGGACAAATCACTACAGAGGGCGGGCGGCCAATCGGAAGTGGGCTCGGGGGTGTCTTGTTTCAACGAGGTAATCCCCATACTCCAGTTCATCTGCAGCAAGATGGACGAGGCACAAGCGTGAGTAGACTTGTCAAATAGGGGGTGAAATGGGGCGCAAGTAGCCTTGGCTTCTATAACCTGACCTACACTTCCTGAAGATGTCAAATAGGGGGTGAAATGGGGCGTAAATAGATTAGGGGCTCTAAATGATTGAAAGGTCTCAACAAGGTGGGTTGCGGACTAAAAAAATTGAATTTTTTTAGCCACTCAGGAAACATTCTTTTAGTTGAGTAAGGAGTAAATAATATACAAAAAAAAAAAAAAAATTGTGTGTTTATATAATATAACCACACAATTTATATCTTATTTTCTTAAATATAAATAAATAAATGTTTATATATATATATAAATCATTTGGTTGGCTGCATGGTCTAAGGCGTCACTGTTGCAATAGACTGGACTGTGATGACGAGGGGTGTACTGAGAATGTTTTTTTTTTAAACCCTACTCTCCCCTCAATGCAAAACTTGGACTCGACCTTTACAACACATCTCGTTTGAAACTTTAACCTCACAATATTATCGATATTTACTAAACACATTAAAATCCTTCAAAACCAAAAATCAAAATCCAAGAATTCAAATAAATTCAAAATTACTGATCCTACACACGTTAGCTCGTCAGAAATTAATGATGAAGTTTTGGCAATGTTATATTGTGAATTAAAATAAATATAACGGTTTTTTGCTTCATTTTAATTAACTACCTCGATTTTTGTTCTATTTTTATCAAATTTATTTTATTCAAAGAATTAAATAAAACATTCAAAATTGAAAAGCGACAGAATATAACTACAGGAGACCAGCCATTTTAATTTGATAAGAATATCGTAGCTTTTGATATACACATTGTGATATATCAATTAATGATAGATACGAGTATGTCGATATATTACAGAAAATTGCCATCCCTAGTCTACGTATTGTATATCGATTGTTTGATTATCTCTTTGAATAAGACAAGTTTAATAAAAATAGAACAAAAATCGACGTAATTAATAAAAATGAATCAAAAACACGTTATATTTATTTTAATTCACAAGATTATCGATACATCATTGCCAAAACTTCTTCACTAATTTCCGACTAACTAACTTGCTTAGGATTAGTTATGGTGGTTGTATTATATTTGAGACCATTTATCTTTCATGTAGATCACCTCAAAAATGTTAGGTTTTTATTATATTCAGGCCATTATGGTATATTTACAATTAGCCGGCATTTAAGTGAAATAGCAACTTAACTAATATGAGGGATAATGGATTATTACCTATTTTAAATGTTGCCGCTTTGTTTAGTTTCCAGCTTTATTTAGAACTAAGAATCGAAGTAGCAAGAATCTTAATATTAAGATCGATTCTCGATTATTTTGATACAAGTAAGAATTGAGGAATTGATTTTGACAGCCCTAGTTTTATTTCTAATGTGTTTTATTACTCTCCCTTAATGCAAATACAGTTACATTTCCTCTAAATTTAACCTTACTGCACATCAGCATTATTAGAACACATGCATATAACCCAAACAGGTAGTAAAATTCTGGTGGGGTTGTATGCATAGGAAAGGATTCATATAGAATGGTACAGGGGAAATAGTGGGAAAGTCAGATTACACAGATTTTCCAAGACAACAACTTTTATATCTCAAACCCCATAAAGACCCGAGGAAACACATTTTAACACTAATTTAAATATTACAGATACCTCCCCTAACTATAGTATAAAGTAGAAAGTTCTCACGGTTGTCTTAACAGATGGAAACACTAGTTGACTTAGGGTTGAAATTGAACCTTCCCCCTTTCTTACCCTCTACCCTTCAATTTTAAATATTGAGTGATCAGAAACATTATCTGAATCTGAATGGATAACAGTAGAAATTGTGACCTTGATAATTTCTCATCATACTCTAGAACCTTGTTAATCTGAACTAAGGGAGACTGAAGCTTGTTCAGATTAGTGAAAATTCGGATTAAGCGGTGTATTACAGTGATACAATCATCATCATCATCATCTTACATTTCCACCTCTGCGGGTCGTCTCGTCGATATTTCCAGACCTTTACCTCAGCCACGCGTGATACAGTATTTTCATGAATTTAAATTACACTTGAATGAATTTAATCAAATGTTAACTTATTTAACTGATGTATAACAAGTAATATGTACTGTAGTTATCAAGAGTGACCTGGTGGTCTAGGGGTAAGGTGTCAGACTTCTATGCTCGAGGTCCGGGGTTCAATCCTCGGTCCCGGCACAGATTTATCTGATTACCAAACCCTTCCTTCACCTCTGACAAGACATCTTGTGAATGAAATGCCAGGCCTCCACCGTGGTTCGGATCCCACGTTAAACTGTAGGTCCTTCATTTCATCTCACAATCACCCTACTATTACACATTAGGGTAAGTGTGTGTAACCCGAACGGGTAGTAAGACGCGGTGCTAATAATAATAATAATAATAATAATAATGATACTGTAGTTACCTTTAGTTACAGGAAATCACATTATGTTGATTACAACATGTAAATATTAAACATTTATTATCAGATATCATTGTTTCTTACAATTCTCATTTAATTTTGAGCTTGTCAAATTATAAAAATATGTTTCATTTCGCTTTCCAAAACGTGTGTTGGGTCTAATGGGGTTTTATTAGTAGTAATTATTGTTTGGTCTGTGTTAATGTGACACCAGTGTGGTGCTCTCTGTTCACATGTTGGCGACACTGCTTGTTCCAGTGTCGGTCGCTGTGGCAACAGTGTCGTGTTCCTGCTGGAGTGTCTCCACACGTTGGTTCTCAGCCTCCCCCAGCAGATCCACAGCAACAAACACTTCACGACGTTCCTCTGGCAGAAGTTCTGTCCCGCGCTGATAGCGTTCCTTGGGTCTCCCCGCGTCGACAAGAACATTGTGTCCCGCGGCAGGAACCCCCCGGTGGAGGTGGAGGTGGGGAGGGGGTCAGGGTGCCTGGCCACGGCCCCCAGTTTCAACAGCTCCGAGGCCAAGACTGTCTACAGGTTGGACATAATTCGACACAATATTTCTAGAAAGGTTTTCTAATAATGATCGTTGCCATCAACTATTTCCAGCCTGTGGCCGAACCAATTTAGTAAAATGCCTTAATTCTTCACCATTTCTCCTTCCTTACCCTTACCCATTCTTCTCCTCTCACTTGCACACTTTCTATTATACACTCCTCCTATCTCATCTATAACTTTTCTCTCCTAATCCTGTTCCTCCTGGTGACAGCTAACTTTCTCTCCTTGTCTCTCTTCCATTCACTGTCCTTGTTTCTGCTGTATACATTACTATGGATACAAAGCAGCATTTCCTGCTCTTAAGAGGACAGTCTCTTATACACCTTTAGAACACATACCACTACTGGACTCTGCCCTCATCTTTCACCTCAAGCACACCTCCAAGATTCTAACATCCTTAAGTCCTTAAAATAAGGGGGAGTTAGAGGATTCAATAAATCAGTTCGGTGTGGTGCAACCTTACATTACTCTAGTCAGTCGAGTAAAATGCCTCTTCCGCCCTTGTTTCTCTCTTATTGTCTTCGCTTCTCATATCTCTCTCGGTATTATAACAAATGAGTCTGTGTGCCCTTTATTTTATTTATCTCAAACATTGACTAAACACTCGATTTCAACCTCTCGTTGATATCTGTTGTTCTAGTATCGGGACCCAGCTTGTCCGCCTGGTGGGCTGCGTGGGGTCGCTCAGGCCCGTGCTAGAGTCTGTGTTCCACCGCATGTTGCTCTACCCTCCTCCGCAACACCGCATGGAGGCGCTCAAGGCACTAAGAGAGGTAACCCCCCCCCCCCCCACCTATAAAAAAAATCACTTTACACCTATTTATTTTTAAAAANGACCTATATCAAAATCATCTTTACCACCCTTATTATTTTAAAAGAATTATCTTACAGATTTGTTTTTATTCCATGTTAAATTTTGACCACATAAAGTAAGTTAGTTTTGAAATTAAGTTTCAATCTTTTATCGCCTTCTTTGGTGGTTGAATGGTCCAAGGCGTTACTCTCGTAAGAGATTAGACCACATATTACGTTAAGATCGGGGTTTGAATCCTTGTCGAGCGTGCTAAGTTTGATTTTTCCTAAATTATTTTTCCCTCTTTATCTCCATGCAAATGTACACTTCCTCTAAACCCAACCTTCTTCATCTTTAATACATTATTGTGAATACAAATTATGTAGTAAGGGTATAAATAAATAAAATAAAAAGATGTCATCATTACAATATCTTCCCATATGAGAGAGACAATAATTTAGCATAAATGAATCTTTTAGCTGTCAATTGTTTTACTGGCAAAGCTTTGTAATGGACGAAACCATACATTTCTTTTTTTCTATACAAATTTGAAATTTAAATCTCCATTTTTAAGGCAAACCTGAAGTTCTTGAAGCTGTGTACATGGGTCATTCCATACCAAATCACCCAATTAAAAAATAAAATATTGCCTGTAAAATTTATTTATTTATACTTTTTTGTGACAGAGTCTAATGACATTTAGAGGGTTAAAAATAAGGGTTATTTTACTTTTAAAATGTTCTAAATTTTTTTGAGCAGCCATTTTGTTTGGATGCATCAGCCAATTTTGCACGTTTTAAAGGTTTGCGAAAAACTTTAATATCCCACTTATTTTCAAAGCTATAAAGATTAAATAAAAACTAAAATAATCTGCACAAAACATACTATATTTTACTCGCATATCATATTTAAGGAAATAGCTAAAAAAAAAATTATTGAAAATTAAAGTTAAAAATATACAAAAACCCAACTTTGGAACCAAATATCTGAAAAGCATAAAGACTCACCTTCAAGTTTTTGGGGGGGTATAGGCTTCATATGTGTTTACTTCCTGAAAAAGTTTGAGGTCTTTGAGTTATATCCTTAGTTTTTTTATACACCTACAAATATTGCAATTTGCTTAAAATCGACTGTATCGAAAATGAAATCATTCAAAAGGGACACATCATAGAAATCTCAAATTTTCACTAAATTAACTTTATATGTATAGTATGAAGCCATTAAAATTTGTTGCGTCCAAACAAAATGGCCACTCAAAAAATATAGAACATTTAAAAAATAAAATAACCCTCATTTACAACTCTTCAAATGTCATAAGACTCTGTCACAAAAAATTATTAATAAATAAATTTGATCAGCAACTACCATTGGGTGATCTGAAATGGATTCACCCACATCCCTAGAGGTTTCTTGTTACCAATTTTCGGGAATAGTTGTATCAGGGGTCAGCCCGCAATAAAGACATACCGACCAAGTAACCACCAGCATTTAGCAAAGATAGTGCCAACTTGTACATACAAGGTGTCATGTGTACATCACAACAAACACTCAGACCACTAACCTCAGTTTTCTAGACTGGAGCTGCTACTTTTTCATTCGAGTAGCTCCTCATTTGTCCTCATATGTCTGAGTTTGGCCTGGTTTCAGTCCCACTAACCAGTAGGGATCGAACCCAGGACCTCTGAATGTTGCGCCAGGAGCTCTGGTCACTAGACAGACCAAAGAGGCGTTTAGAAGCTTTATTTAGTGAGATATCTCTACTGGTCAGAACAATGACGTGAGTCTCTGTTTACATCTGTAGCTTCTCCGTAGTCCGAGTCGGATTGTGGATCTGACAGGTCCGATACTGGTGGAGGTTGAGAAAGGTTCACCTCAGAGCGACATGGCCCTTATGAGACTGTAAGTAGTATCCTTTGGACCCAATAAGGGTCTTCGTTTAGTAAATATTTTTACCAGTTATCTTTTAACATCCTTTTGCTTATTGGTTCTTTTTAATGTTGTCTTCCTAATTCTGTGTGTTATGTAATTATTTTTATGTTCAGACAAGAGTTGGGTCGAATCCACCAATCTACGGATCCAAATCTTCATTTTAACTACAAATCCCAAATCTTGAATAAAAATCTGCATATCTGGGTGAAAGAATTATGAACATATGAGGAAATAATAAATATATAAAATATTAACTAAATTCTAAAAAAAAATTCTATAAATATTTAGCAATGTCCTGTAATTTTTTAGATATTACTTTCCATCATTGAGATGCTGGTTCTCACTATTTTTATCTCCACACCTATCTTGTTTCACTTCTTCTCTTATTCTGTGAAGTGTGATGGACTCCATAGAGGAGTGCAGCAAGTGTTCAGACACTGCCGTATGCAGCGCTAGTGTCTCGTGCATCGTCGCCATGTTGGGGTCCCTGGAGGAGCTGTGCACCGGGAAGGGTATCAACCACACGTACATGGAGAGAATAAACGCAATGTACACAGAGCTACAGCACTGTGACTATAAAGGTTAGCAACGTACAAATACCTACAGCACTGTGACTATAAAGGTTAGCAACGTACAAATACCTACAGACACTGCGACTATAAAGGTTAGCAATATACAAATACCTACAGCACTGTGACTATAAAGGTTAGCAACGTACAAATACCTACAGTACTGTGACTATAAAGGTTAGCAACGTACAAATACCTACAGCACTGTGACTATAAAGGTTAGCAACGTACAAATACCTACAGCACTGTGAACTATAAAGGTTAACAATAAACAATCGATTGATCCAAATTAAAGCCTGTTACTAGCATAAAAATGTAAATATAATACACAATAAACTGCATTTGTTTTCTTACACCATTTGTTACACAGGTCCTCTGACGTATCAGTCCATGCAACGCCTCCCCAAACCGTACCGAGAGCGTATCGAGCGTGAACGTGAGCTGCTAGCCCGCCAGAACGAGAACAGATGCTCACCGGACGCAGCTCACCAAGGGGACGACAGTGACAGTAGCGGTATCGAGCAGGGGGACGAGCCCAACCCTCGGCCGACCTCCCCAGGGTCCGGCAGTACCACGTCTGGGGACACAGAGGGCCCCGAGGAGGGGTTCTGTCATGACCAGGCGGAGGTACACACGCTCTAAACTCAAACTTTATCCATGATCCTTAGTGGGTTCAAAATAATCAAGACTTGATCTCGGTATCACGACTTTTAATGCTTCAATTCTTAGCTCGTGAATCTCAAAATCTTATATAGGGATGGTATCTTCGTATCCTTGGGCCCTCAAATCCTTAAGATTGGAAATTCAAAGACTTAGGAGGGTGCTAGACTTGAAACTAAAAAAAAAATTAAAACTTTATTTTAAATCATATTTGGAAGAAGGTATAGAGAACAAAGTATACAGCCAGACCCTAGACCATTAATTTACTCTTATCTGAATATTTTTGTTTTCAAGATTTGGATTTGAATTTGAAATCAGGGACTTGTTAGCAAAATTAAGTTTCATATTCGGAATTATAAAACAGTGGATTCGACTCAACTCAAGTTAGAAAAAGTCCTGAACATAAAGTAATGAAGGTTTTTTTCGATGCTAAATAATGTTTCAGTTGGACGCGCTGGTGGAGGAAGCGGAGAGGCAGAGGGAACGACAGGAGGCCATGAGGCTCGAGAAATTACCAAGGACTCTTCATGAGAACCAGCTGGATTTACACCAGGTGACCGCACTTTCCACAGACTCAATACAGGGCTATGTGATGCCCGAAGGTGACAACGGCTCTAATTATTCAACTCACTAATACATCACTACATATTATTCGATGGTTTTATTCAGGTCGGAGAGGAGTACATTGACGTGGAGCGCCATAACGCCCGTCACTTTGCACAAATCCTGAACGCCTTGGTACCCACACTCCTCACGCTGAGGAGTTCCATTGAGGTGGATGAGGCACTCCAAGAGTTCTCCTCCAAATACTGCCTAGGTAAGGATCTGGTGCCGATTGGTTCATGGTAAACATTTGACCTGGACATAAGGTCATTAGATCTGCCGCATTAAAACCCCGGAGAATGGTAATGCGGGTGGAAAAGGGAGAATGATAAGAGGAGAAGTACGTATAAGAAAAGACTGCAAGGAAGACCAAGCAAAAAGATGGGAGGAACAGGTAACAGCAAGTGTTTAAATTAGAGGAGAAGTATGAAGATGGAGGTATTTTGCTAAACTGAAGGGGGCCACAAGCTGGACACTGTTGATTATGATGGAAGAAGATAGGAATTAGGACAAGAGTAATTAAAGTAACACACAATACGGGCCATGTTTATAGTCTGCATGCCTCAAGCACGGTGTTACACTAAATACAGGACTACAATTACCTAAACCAGGATGCTATGAGCCAATTATATGGTCCTATCTTCACAGCTATTGTCTTTGGGATACTTGAGATTTTTACAAATCTCTCAAATACCATAGGATTCAAGGGAATCATGGGATAAAGGATTTGAGCGGCTTATCTCTAATAAATAGGAACAAACAATGTGAAAGTTGATGAGAATGTTGAAACTATGAAAATCAACAATCTATGTGGCTCCAGGCTTATTCTCCCAGCAACAAGTGCGCCCAGACGAGTCTAGCAGTACCCACAACCAGACCCTTATTTTCCAGGCTTGTTCTCCCAGCAACAGGTGCGCCCAGACGAGTCTAGCAGTACCCACAACCTGACCCTCATCACCATCATCAATGCTGATGGGATCTATCTAGCCACATACTCTGCTCTATTGTTAAACTTGAAGCTTATCAAGCAAGGATACTATCTGCAAGATAACAAGCCCATACCTATGACAGAGGTATGTACATAGGTGACTCTCGAACTTTTTAATTCCCGCAAATCGCTAAGGATAATTTGAGATTTGAAAATCAAAAATATTTCTAACTCAAGATATAATTGTTTTATTTGAAATTTGTTTTATTTCTCACTTGTTCTGCTTTGTTTAGATTAGGAGGGATAGCCATCACACTTACCTTGGTGATACTGGAGTAGAAATTGTTTAGATAGAACACTAAAAAACACACAAACATATTTTTAGGAACAAGCTTTCACTGTCCCATTCACCCAAGAGCATCTCTCTAGTATGTATGTGTATGAAATAATAGATCCTATATAGTAATTGATTTACCATCTAACAGATTGTGGTATATACCAGAGAAAGGGCACTGTACTTCCTCAAATACTATGGTAGTTGAGACTTGTTTAATTGCTTTCATTCTTCTCCTCTCACTTTTACACTTTCTGTTATCTGCTCCTTCCATCTCTTTCTTGGCCTCACTTGCTTCATTTCCATCATTTTCTTTAACATCCTTCCTTTTTCCATCCTCATTACATGCCCATACCATTTCAGCCTTGCTTCCTCTACTATCTCATGTCATTGTACATCACTACTAAGCAATTTTAAATGGAATTACATAGACTTGTCAAACTGTCTAGTAAATTGATGGCTTTCTCTTTTCTCCTTGTACAAACTGTTTGCCTCCTTCATTCCATCCTGTGAATTCAGTTCCAATAGCCTTCCACCTTCCTCATTTCTACTTCCTCGTCCGTCATGATGGGGGAAGGATAGAGGAAGATGACCCAGTTACGGGCTGAAAAGCTTTGATGATGATGACTCTCTTTATCCTGAAAAGTAACAAGCTCACCTTGTTTCCACTATGGTGGAAAAAAAAAATATATATATATATACACACACACACACACACAAAATAGGTCCATAGTGGAGTTTGTTAAGGTAAGACTGTAATCTTTTGCAGTAAATAAAGTATTCAAAACTCCCTGTGTCATCTTCCAAGAAAATATAAACATTTATACGCTACTTGTATAGTTTTGATCGAGATGATTCTCAAACCTGTTGCGTTCTGTGTACGTGCAGGAGCAGTTTGTGGAAGATGTGCACGGCAGTGGGGTCCTTGTTTATCTGTCGGACACTTGGTTGTCGGAACTGTACCAGCAAATCCTGGCGTCCAACCTGCTGGAGAGGTGCGGTTACAAACCTCACGGCTACGCCAACTGTGCTCTCATTAACCTGCTGACAGGTAACAACACACACACTTTTATATGGCAGAGATGGGACTGTTAGGTCCTTGAACCCTCTGATCCTAGCACCCTTGAGTCCTAGTATTCACAGGTTCTATCACCCATATTTCCTTGCACCCTTGGGTCCTAGTCTACTTGTGCCCTAGCGCCCTTGGGTCTTTGGGATCTTGCACCCTTGCATCCTTGTACCCTTACATTATTGTGTCCTTGTACCCTTACACCCTTGCATCCTTGTACCCTTACATCCTTGTGTCCTTGTACTCTTACACCCTTGTACCCTTACATCCTTGTTTCCTTGTACCCTTACACCCTTGTGTCCTTGACCCTCGTGTCCTTGCACCCTTCTGCCTTAGCACTCTTATATTTGTGCACCCTGTGGTCCTTAAGGTTAATAATTTATGCTCACAGTTGAACATTTATATCCATTTAAATTGTAATATTTTTTTACTAGACCTGGATGGTTTAGGCAGTTGCCAGCAGAGTGGGCAGTTGCTAACGGACTGTCAGCGTCTAGAGAGGGCGACTACCCGCTCTGACACGAGTCCGGAAGTTGACGCAGGTAACAGACGGTCTGTTTCAGAAAGTCTAGAACCTTCATGCTCTACAACTCTTCATTATTTTCACCAAGGTTTCATTATTATCTACTATATACTCTAAAGAGTGAAAAGAGGTGGCCCGTACACAGTAAAGAGCTTAATATATATCAAATGTATTCTAAAAAACAAAATCATTTTGCTTTTCCACTCTCCTTTAATGCAAATGTGGGAATACTTCCTTTAGAATTCAACTATCCTCATTCCTACCTCACTTGTGTAATTAGCAGATATGAGTATAACATGAAGAGGTAGTGAGATAAATCGCTAAAAAATCAAAAATCCCTGATAAAAACTAAATATTGATACTTTTTATTTGAGTCATCGTCACCTGTTGTAACAGGAAGAAAATATTTTCTCATGTGAATAGTATTTATTAATTAGTTTCTAGCCCTATAGGAATCTGCATGATATATTTTTTTTACAACATAAAATCATTAAAAAAAACACACATTCAAACTTTAATTTTACTCCTGAGCTATTCCATATAATTTGTTTGATCTCACTTCAAATTGAAAAAGGGAGCTTTGTACCTCCCTAAATATTGTTATGTTAATCTCTCCTGTTATTACTCACTATCACCTACTATAGCTAGGTCCAATCCACTATTTTATTAATTAAAATATTCATTTTACATATGAATTAAAAGTTTGAAGCCAAATCTTGGAATAAAGTATGTTCATTGCCTGTAATGTGAAGTGTGAACTGTGTTCTTCTTTTCATTGTAAAAGTAAGATTTTGTTTGTTCCATTTATATGTTTCTATCGACCTCTCCTATACCTTCTTCCAAATATAATAAAAAAAGAAGATGAGATAATAACTCATCATCACGAACTGTTTCCAGCCGATGGTCGAGTCTGTTTAGTAAAATGCCTCCATCTCCCTCCATCCTTCCACCAATCTTCCTCCAACACTCTCTTCCTCTCACTTGCACACTTGCTGTTATCTGTTCCTCCCATCTCTTCCTTGGTCTCTCTTATGGTCTCTTCCCTACATACTTTATATCTGTTAAGCTTCTTGGAATCCTCTCCCCTTCCATTCTCATTGCGTGTCCTTATCATCTAATCCTAGCTTCAACTACCTCATGTATCCCCTGTACCAAACTCTAGACCTTACACTTTCAATCCTAATCCTATCTCTTCTGGTGACAGCTAACACACTCCTCAAAAACTTCATTCCCACGACCTCCGCTTTCCTTGTTTCTCTTTTATCCAAAGTCCAAGTTTTCCCTGCATACATTATTACAAAATAATAACTAAATATTAATCTTTGTTATAATATTAAATTTGTGCCCTTTATGTTTGGAGTGTCCCGTCCTTGTTGTATCCCAGGTGTGAAACTGTCCCGCCGTGTCCTAAGCTGTTGTTGGGACTCGATGCTGTCTGTCCTGTCTGCATGGCTTGGGGATTACAGCAACCAGCTTGGAGTGACCTCTAGTCTGGCCCTGCTGCTGGGGTCAGAGGTCGCGAGGGAAGAACATAGGAGAGCCAGAGACAGTATCGTGACAAGCCTGGAAGGGCTGCAGAAGGCTGCTACGCTCAGCAACATTCTCGGTGAGAGTCTGGGGAACACATTCAAACAAACTTACCAACTCAACGCAGATAGATTCAGATTGGCCTCACCAAACATTTTCTAGCAGCTTAAAACCTTTTTTTTAGTTATGGGTATAATCTAATTCATTTTATATTTTGAATTTAATATTCTAATATACGGTACAGACATCATGATTCCTCTTTTTATAGATTCCCTTGGTTAAATTTTAATCTCGATTCTTCGATTATTGATTCCTAAACATTCACAATTCCTATTTATTTACAATCATGCAACCTTATAGATTAAAAGTATGTTATTAATTTGTACCCCGTTTAATAATGTAGCTAAAAATACTCTAACAAAACGGCCATGTTCGATTTGTGCAAAATTACTAGAACATGAAGGTAATATTGAGTATATTTTCCACTACCAGCCTGGTAGACCTGTCATAACTTCATACATCTTATAATCTAACTTAAGACTAGGACAGACACAACATCCTGTCTCTGGCCGTTAATCCATCACTGTGAAAAAGTAAACCTATATTTCAACATTAATAAATCTATTGGCCATGCTGGGAATCAAACCTTGGACCCTTAGCTCAGTAGAAAGACACACTACCGACTGAGCTGAGGTGTCAGATTGGGACAAATGATTACTTAATTCTGAATATCACTCTTTTGTTAAAATGTGAGAACTTTTATTTACTGGAATTCTAGAGATAATAATTTAGGAATCAGAAATCCAGAAAGCTCTCTTCAGTGTCTGCATGGTCTAAGGCGTCACTCTCGCGAGTGACTGGATTGCCGACGACGAGGAGATTGGGTGTTTGAAATCGGGTCAGGTGTACTGAGGGTGATTTTTTTTCCTAAATGTTTTCCCAATTTCTCGCCCATGCAAATATGAGTATACCTCCTCTAAATTCAACCTTTTGCATCCCTAACTCATTAACACAGTGTAATTAGTACAAATGCGTATAACCTTAAAGGTTAATTAAAAATCATGATAATAAGATCAATTTCTTAATTATTTTTTTTCGGATGCCAGTTAGAATCAAATCAATTAATTAATTTGCTGTATTTGGAAGCTCTTCACCCCACTTTTTGTTTCCTATCCTTCAAATGAACCTGTCGTTGCTCCTCGGTACAAGCTTCACACCTGCTATCTTCTTAAGCTGGATAGTTGCCAGTAGAGCCTGTAAAACTGTAACATCACTCTCTCCACCACGGCCAGGGCTGCAGACTCGCTGCGGGAGTATCTTCTCGCTGTTGGCTGTAGCATCGTGCCCGTACAACCTGGACGGCAGTGTCGTGTCATCCAGAGACACTCCCATAAGGAGGAGACTGCGTCGCCCCGTCATGAAGCTCCTGCAACGTCCGGAGAAACTTCACACCTCGCACGCCCTCAGCATGGACGTGCTCCTAGGGCGCGGCTTGGAGCTCGGGAGCCACAGCGCCGACTGTTGGCCGCATGTCTTCAGGTCAGAGGATGCGTTCCGCTATGAGAATATGTTTATGTTCCATATGGGAATCAGTTTTGTGGTTCCATACACGTGGATATTTTTTAAAATTGGAATCCTTTAGGAGAGGATTTGGCAATCTTTTTGGGCCCCAATTGTCTTATACAAGGTCCCCGATCACTCATAGTTTCTCCATTATACTATAGATTTTGTTCTTTCATATTATCATCATCATCATCATCATCAACTGTTTACAGCTTGTGGCCAGGTTAGATTAGTAAAATGCCTTCATCTTCCTTTAGCCTTTCACCATTCGCCCCTGGATAAATTAATTCCTAATCTTGTTCCTCCTCGTGACAGCTAACATGTTCCTCCAATCTTCATTCTCATGACCTTCTTTTTCCAAGTCTCTCTTACGTTCGATGTCCATGTGTGCACAACACTTCCTTACACTTCAAGAACACTTAGCAGATCTCTTACACACCTATAGAACAACTCTCCCTGCTATCCTCTTCCAATTAGATCCTCTCTACTCCCACGATCAAGTCTAAGGCCTAGTCCTGACTACCGTCGTGCACCGTGTGTTTTCTCCGCCAGGTGCTCGATGTACGTGAGTAAACTGGAGCACAGTTTCTTCAGTCAGTCGCAGAACAGGAGTATGGCCCCCAAGATGAGCGTCAAGACATCATCAGGTTGCAGAGACAAGGTGACGACTGTCGAGCGTCTGAACCTCAGTTTCAATAAGCAGGAGGATGAGGAAGAGCCGTGGTGAGTCATTCCTTGTACTCTGGCATCACCGGTGATAATAACGAGGGTTTTAAAAAATAAAAATAAACTTTATTTACTACCCATTCGGGTTATACGCTTAAGTACTAATTACGCTAATGGATTAGGAATTGGGAAGGTGTAATTTAAAGGAAGATAACCCGAATTTGTGTGGAGGGAAAGTGGAAAACCATTTAGGAAAAACCACCCCCAGTTCACCCGACCAAGATTCGAACCTCAATCTCCCCGTCCTCGATGGTCGAGCTCGACTCGACTAGCGTATTAGCTAACTACGCCACGGAGGCATATAAAAATATATAATTGGTAGTCTTATACCATATTTACTAGAGTTTGGTCGAATCCATTATTTTACTAATCTGAATCTTCAATCTACCTTTGAATCTCGAATCTTGGAATAAAATTATGAATATAAGGGGAAATATAAATATAATAAAATAATATAAAATACAAATAATTACTAAATGCTTCTGTGATGAATGTGTGGAAATCATCGGTTACAGTGAGAAATCATCGCTAGCACAGCCACACGTGCATCACAGACTCCTGCCTTAAAAAAAATATCTGTGAAAAATGACCCTGAGCGAGAGACGAACCCTGGATAGTTCAGGATTTAACTTTGTTAGCAGCTGATTGATTACCAATACACCAAATGTTTGTAGGAACTCTTACCCAGTTTGCCAAAATAACAATCAAAAACATTTTAAAAGTTAATCGTAGCATTAATCAATGCACAATACATATGCAAAATAAAATAAAATAAAATTTATTTGTTAAATCATCAAGTTGTCCTTTTAATTGTGAATGACTCCCATAGTTGATCGCATGGTGCTTCATACTCATTTGATTGTAACGGCCACAGTGAATGTTAACAATACCGAGGAAGACACATTAAAAAAAAAATCAGTCCTCATCGTAGATAAAAATAATTCCAAATTATTATCTTATTCTTACAAAAAAAAAAAAGAGTAAACCTCCCATATGAAACAATTATACTCACCCAATATTTTTATAAACAAAAATTTGAACCCTTTTATTTGCAAATAATGATGTCAAAAGTTGGACTCTAAATCTTATTGAAAAGTATTTTTTTATAACCATTGACAAAATGGGTGTCCATAAGACAAGTTCCCTCGGTCGTCTGGTTCCCTAACATACATATGTGCTCTTAAACATTGAACATATTTGGCGCAGGAATTCAAAATTAGGGGGTGTGGGGTGGTTTACTGATCCATGCTAAAGAAAGATTAGAGATTTAGTACACCAACTTCACATGCTAGAATTATCCAATTTATGACAGTTTCCAAAATGCTGTACTCTCTTGACATTTTTAAAAAGAAGAATAGGTTTGCACTGCATGATGGTACGTTATAAAGTCTGCGGGCTGCACAATATCATGGATAGGTACGCGAGTTTGACGTGCCTCTTGCTGGATTGCTGGTGACAGCGATATCAAGGCTAGAATCCCCTCATTAGATTAATTAGTGGATCTATATAACTCAAGCAGCTTATAAGACACAGTGAAAATAAAATATATATATCAAAATGTTCTACATTTGGAAATATAATTCTCAAAGCTTGACTTGAACTCAATTTTTTAGTTCCTGCACATCCCGGTTGCATTATTATTTGATAATGTGAGATTTTGTCAAGTTCGTTAAATGTGTGTTCAGTGACGTGTACAGTTTCCTGTCTGCCCCTGGCCCTCCTGTGGCCGCAACCGAGACCATCATAGAACTGATCCAGGAGAGCAACGCTGACATCACCTCTCACGGTGTACTGACTCACCAGTACGCTGCCAGGGTCATCTGTGTGCTGTCGCAACTTGTAGACAGGTAGGGGGTTAAATTAGGCTAGTAGATAACACCCCTGACTCACCAGTACGCTGCCAGGGTCATCTGTGTGCTGTCGCAACTTGTAGACAGGTAGGGGGTTAAATTAGGCTAGTAGATAACACCCCTGACTCACTATGAGGCAACATCTCGGTGATAAATCTGCTAGACTCATTCCCAACCAGTAAAACTCTGAATATTTTTAGTAAGTTAATGTTTCCTTTTCCTTTCTCAGCTAATGATGGTACATTAATAATGTGTATCCACCCTTATGAAGTAGTATCGAAAGAGGCAAAGATGGCAGTATATAAAAGTGTGGTAATGCCAACATTGTTTTATGGATGTGAAGCTTGGGTTTGTCAGGAGAAACAAAAAAGCAAGATGAATGCTTTTGGAATGAGAGATCTAAGAAATGTATGTGGAAAAACTCATATGGACAGAGTCGGTAATGAATGGGAGCTGAAGGAGTTCAACGGGTCAATGTAAATGAAACGTCTTACGTTGATTTGGGCATGTTGAGAGGATGAGTGTGGATCGATTGATTAATCAAATATATGAAGGTAGAGTGTGTGGATCAAAATGAAGGGGTAGGTCATTTAAGATGTGACTAAATGTTGTAAACGAATGTGTGAAAAGTATAAATATTTAAAGTTTTAATAATAAAAGAGCATGTATGACTCGATGTATGGATGTTGTTAAATTGAAGGTAGTATGCAAGTATAAGGAAGTGTGGAGGAGGTTAGTGAGGATGGATTAAGTACGAAGTTGTAGTTTCTTGAGATATACTCACAGTTTCTTGCCTACCCTCTGAGGGTACGGTGTGGTTAGATATGTATATAGGTATCCATGTATGTACATATATATTGTACCCCTATCCTCCATTTCTCATATTAGTTTGTCCCTGTCAGAATGTTCGACGACGCGGCTGTGAAGCTGAACTTACGAGCACTGTGCAGTTTCCTGACTGTGCTCTGTTCCGCGTCTCAATCTCAGCTGTTCTCCCAGCACTCGCTCGCGACGGGGCCCGGTAAGGAGCCCGGCGGGGGGCCTAGGCTCTGGTGGCGCAAGGTGTCGGATACCCCTCCCTTGGCCACGCACAACATGCTGCTACTTCACAGGATAGGGGATGTCATGTTGAAGTGCGTCCGCAGTGGTAGGCCTCTCATCCACATAATGAGGGTCTGGTCCATCGTGGGGCCACATCTCATGGAGGTACGGGGGCTCACGTTACCCCAAAAAGGAAAACTTTCTTTGATTACTTTTTTCTTGTTTCTCCCTCCCCCTTCCTAATCTCTTAGGAAATTGTGCCTCACATTTCACTTTCCCTTCTTTAATGATTTTAGATTGGAATTAAGTTTTTGACGCCATTGTTTTACAAATGCCAATCTTCCATAAAATGATGAATCTAAGAGTAAATAAAAAAAATAGGAATGAAACCTTCAAACACGTCGAATCCTTAAGGGTATTTAAGATTTGATAAAATATCAGATTTGAGATTCAGAAAATTAAAAAAAAAAAAAAAAAAAAAA
>CABFVZ010000884.1:53494-76855 GCA_902151445.1 Timema monikensis
TATATATATATATATATATATACAGCCCCATATAACTAGAAAAATCTAAGAACAGGAAATTTCAAAATGGGACAGACAAGGTGAGGTTATAATTATGAAAAAAAAAAACATTTTTAGGTGAGGTAGAAAATTAAAATTTGGCAGGAAGTGTCCGAAAACCTTAAATTTTTAGATGAGACTCCAGAATACATGTGGTGTGGGGGTAATTATAAAGATAAAGATCTTGAATTTGATACAGCTAGCTTGAGTTATTAGAAAATATGTCTTTCAGTGTGAAATCAAATTTTAATTTGGTAAATTGGTAAAAAAAAAAATCATCCAAGATAACATAAAAATTAGAAAGTGTGAAATTTAATTCTATGTTGTCCAAGGAATGTATGAATGAATGGAGGGGGGAGATTGAATTCTAAATTGTTAAACCAATAGAAAAAACAACTCTACTGTGCATAGATAAACACTACGTTCGTTTGTGCACTCAGTTTGGGTGTTTGGTAAGATAGTTTTCAAAGATTGTATTTATTTATCACAATAATTGCCTTGGGGTTGCCATAGTTAATTCACGATTGTTCATGGAGGACCTTTAGAATATTTGGTCGTTCTAATATGATATAGTTACCCGTGTGAATAATGGGTCAAACAACTAATACAAAGTAAATAAAATACATATTTGAACCCCACTTTGCCCTATCGCCGCAATACAGACAGGATCAGCACAGCGTTTAGGATGCGCAGGGATAATAGTGTCTTGCACTCTCTTTTGTTCTTTTTAACTCCTTGAGATGTTTATCAACCACAAGTTTTAATAATATGGTTCATCCCCACTCTCTTTTTCAGAAAGGTTCTGTCATGACAGATATCGACGTCTCGTTTTGGCGGCCATGTTTTTAGTCAAGGTCTCAGAGAATGGCCGCTATCGTCGGGGCTTTACATTAAAATAGGCTTCATATTGATTTTAATTTTAATTGAAAGTTAAAAAAATCGCGTTATTTTTCTTAAACTTCACCCTTAAAGAATTTGAAACTGTATAAAAGAGAAGTGAAGTAAAAATCGTTGTGAACAGTATAAAGAGAAGAGATACCTTATATCCTTTTCCTCTACTTCCTCCATTTCCTTTTCCCTATTTTGCTTCTCACTACCCTCCTTTTCCCCCTACCCTTCCTTTATCATATTCCTTCCCTTGTATCCTTCTTACTACTCTTCCATTCCCTCCCCTCACACCCTCTTATCTCCTTTCCCTCTTTTTCTTTATTACTGCCTTCTCCTTTTCGTTCTTATCCCTCTGTCCCTATTCTTATTACTACCTTCCTCTTCCATTATCTGGGTAAAAGATCAGCTAATACTGGATCCTAGAATTCTATCCTAGTCCTGTCGTCAGTAAGGCGGCCTCTTATTGGTCTACAAAACACGACCTTGTGTCTAGTCATATGTTTCAAGTAGTCTCGTCCACATTACTGAATCACTTTCTGGAAAAATAATATCTTAATATCCTACCCTTGAAATAAGTTTTGGTTTCATGGATGACGTAAAAAAAAAAGTTGTTTGGCCAAAGTTAATAAATATAAACTAGTATTTATGTAAGTAAAGAAAAGGTGAAGGATTACTCCTATACACACACACACATCTTATCCTGGGGCTTGTATGAACTCGCTCCCGTTGTAAATGATCGCGGTGTCGCTCGGCCCGGGGCTACGTATCGAGTGTTGCCAATGTATCTGGTGTCGTCAGGTTGTCTGACTGGTCGGTCAGCTAATTCCCCGCGACATCTCCTGTCGCGTGACATCACGGTCCGTTCTTGGTCATCGAGTAAACCGAGACCTGAACACAAAACTCGCACGCAACTTGTTGTAATGGATAACTTTATTTCTGTTTGTAAAAAAAAAAAAAGAATTTGTTTTTGCTATAAATTGGGTCGTTTTATGATAGATTTGGGTCGACTTCATTATTTTACTGAATCTGAATCTCTAATCCAAATCTTTATTTCATCTTTAAATCTCTAAAAAAGAATCTGAATCTTGTAAAAGATTATGAACATAAGAAGAAATAGGAATATAATAGAATAATATAAAATAGAAATAGTAACTAGATATTAACATTTATTATATTATTATTTATAGCAGATACATTCAGTTAAGTGTTAAATTACTGTTCTGGGGTTTGGTTGTTAAGTTAATTCTATAATTATAATTGGTTCTGAACCTCCAATGAACATGATTAGAGCTCTAAAACAAGTTACAATTTGAAAATGTTGACAGGAAGGGGGTGCAGTTTACTCAGATATTAAATCTCCCAAATAGTTGGAGGTTTCCATCCTGTTCATTTAATCTTCATTCCAAATCGACTGGTTTTTATTTTCACACATTGTATGGTATGTATTTTCCTTAAAATAAGATATAATATGTCAATCAAAAGGCTGCAATGTAACCACACTAGTTGTTTTATAGGCTACAACCTTTATAAGTTGACCACTAATGCAAACCTCAAATGTTTGAAGATGGTTGCCGATAGATACCTATGTTTCAAATATTATTTGATCTTAGAAGACCCGCCTCCCCTTTCAACTCTTTTACCACCCCTTTCAACTTATTTACCACCCCTTTCAACTTATTTACCACCCCTTTCAACTTATTTACCACCCCTTTCAACTCTTTTACCACCCCTCCCCTTTCAACTCTTTTACCACCCCTCCCCTTTCAACTCTTTTACCACCCCTTTCAACTTATTTACCACCCCTTTCAACTTATTTACCACCCCTTTCAACTCTTTTACCACCCCTCCCCTTTCAACTCTTTTACCACCCCTCCCCTTTCAACTCTTTTACCACCCCTTTCAACTTATTTACCACCCCTTTCAACTTATTTACCACCCCTTTCAACTCTTTTACCACCCCTCCCCTTTCAACTCTTTTACCACCCCTCCCCTTTCAACTCTTTTACCACCCCTTTCAACTTATTTACCACCCCTTTCAACTTATTTACCACCCCTTTCAACTCTTTTACCACCCCTCCCCTTTCAACTCTTTTACCACCCCTCCCCTTTCAACTCTTTTACCACCCCTTTCAACTTATTTACCACCCCTTTCAACTTGTTTACCACCCCTTTCAACGCGTTTACCACCCCTTTCAACTCGTTTATCACCCCTTTCAACTCGTTTATCACCCCTTTCAACTCTTTTACCACCCCTTTCAACTTATTTACCACCCCTTTCAACTTGTTTACCACCCCTTTCAACTCGTTTACCACCCCTTTCAACTCGTTTACCACCCCTTTCAACTCGTTTATCACCCCTTTCAACTCGTTTATCACCCCTTTCAACTCTTTTACCACCCCTTTCAACTTATTTACCACCCCTTTCAACTTGTTTACCACCCCTTTCAACTCGTTTACCACCCCTTTCAACTCGTTTATCACCCCTTTCAACTTGTTTACCACCCCTGTTAAACATACACATTACACAGATAACACCTAACCTAAACCCTGATTTTTAATGGAAGTCCACTTTCGACCACCGACAGTGATTGAAAGTCACTAAAACTTGGTATTTTAGAAAATTGCTTCAGAATAACTTGAAAAACTCGTGGAGTTTCTTCTTTTTAAAAAAAATAAAACAACCTAGTAGTTACATTGTAACAAGTGCAGGAACATTTATGAGCTATATATTGAACATGTTCCAGACATGTCATCCTGAGCGCGGGACCGCTACTCACACCCGACCAGTGGAACGTGACGTGCGTCTCTCTCCATCGCGCGTGCTCTGTGTCGCTCCACTCTCTCCAGCAACTGATGGTTGCATTCAGACAGGGGTCACACAGTTTCTACGGGGACGTGGGTCAGGTGAAGGTGGCCGCCAGGCGGGACTGTACCGTCAGGGAGAGTGACAGACTCAAGCAGTTGGCTCAGCAGGTGGGGCTTTATTCAGGCTCAAAGTGTCGCCAGACAGAATACTAGTTTATATGTATGTCCTTGTGATTTTAATCTTTTGGGTACCTATCGCAAGAGCCAAAAATATCAGGTATATCAAACAATGTCATCATCGTTAACTGTTTATTCTTCCTTTAATCACATTCATTCTTCTCCTCTCACTTGCTCACTCTATGTTATCTGGTCCTCCCACTTCCATGTCGTCTTTTTCCTCTATATTTCGTCTCCATCATTCTCTTTGATCACCTCTCCTCCATAATCTCCTCCGCTCTTCCAAAAAGTGTGTATTTTTTTCTCCGACATTTAAGTTATTGGGCTGTTAGCACCTGGGATCGCCAAGCCACCTGTATCTCGCCTTATTAGTTTCCTACGGTGTTTCCGGTCGCTTTGGTAGCAGCACGGAGTAACGCAGGGCAAGGGCTGCTTAAGTTTGTCTGGGGACTTACATGACATTTATAAGACCTAATGCCAAAAACGATAAAACTATGAACCGATAGCTATTTTCAACAAATTCACACGTGCCATTTTTCTTACTTATTCTTATGTTCTGTAAAACTATTTATTATTATTTTATTTATGATTCTGTAAAAATATATATATATATATTTCTCTAAACCTTATAATATTTATGTAAAGTAACCCTGTCAGCTATGAAAGTTTAATTTGTTGTTTATTTCTACAATTTTAAGTATTTCATTTTAAACAAGTGGACCACACAGAACGAACTTTGGGGCCGCGATGGGATTGACATGTTTGGTCTAACACTCCACACTCTTGTTAGACTGGACTGTCGATTAAGAAGAGATCAGGGTTCGATTCTTGGCTGGGTATGCTGATGGTGTTCGTCCTCCGTAGCTCATTCCTACTCCACTAGTATAATTGATACATTTGGATGCGACACAAACGAATGGTGAGATCTGCTGGGAGGGGGGGAAATATGGATGTGATCCTTCAATCCATAAGTATATTTGAGATTTGAGAATTTGAGAAAATTTTGGATCTAAGACTCAAATCATCGAAAGAAAAAAAAAATCAATTTTGTAATTGAAATTTGTTTTAGAGTTCTAGTACTGTTTATTGGTGGTTCAGAACCAATTATAATTATAGGAGGAACCTAACAACCAGGCCCCAGGCCAGTAATATAACACTCAACAAAATATATCACTGGTATAGTGTAATTATAGTACTAGTTACTATTTGTATTTTCTATTGTTCTTTTTTTTATAGTTCTTTTTGTGTTCATACATTTTTACAAGATTTGAATTCGAGATTTGGGATTTGAAGGTAAAAGATTGAAGATTCAGATTCGAGATTCGGAATTATAAAATATTGTATTTGACTCAAATCTTAAAAGAAAAAAAAAATTACGATGTTGCCATTATGAACCTCACACCTCACAGTCTCTTAAAATCTTGTTGTGTGTGTTGGTTTTTTTCCAGGTTTTTCTGTTGGAAGGTCAGCGTGACCTATCAGTGACCCCTGCAGCCTCCTTCTCCTCCACCGCCCCTTTGGGAGGGGTGGGAGGAGGGCCATATGACCCAGCTCACCTCCTGAACGGAGAAGAGCGAAGTTATATTTTCTTGCTATACCCCCCTGACGTGGGTCACACCCTCAACCCCGACCTCTACATCGTGCGGGTGCCGTTCAGGAGTCTGGTTGTGGGTCTCCTCGCCCATCAGATGCTGCTGCAGACTGTCGGAGGTGTCTTGCTGGAAGGGACGACTCACGTCATACCCAGGTAAGTCCTCAATCCTTAGAACTAAGGCTGGTGTGGAATTGTTTGCGAGTCTAGGTCCGTACCCGCAATTGCATGGGGGTAGAGTGGAAAACTACCCTCAGTACAGGCGTACGTTACTTTTCAAATTAATCTCCATTCTACACTTAATAAATTTTGGTGTAATCTGTAAATATATAACTAGGCTTTTATATCAATTTGGGTTGAATCCACTATTTTACGAATCCAAATCTCGAATCCTAATCTTAGAAAAAATTATGAATATGAGAAGAAATATAAATAGAAAATAATAATAATAGAAAATAAAAATAGTAACTAAATGTTAACATTCTTTCTTATAATCCATTCATTATAACAGTCATACATTCAGTAACGTGTTAAATTACTGATCTGGGGTTTGGTCGTTGAGTTTATCCCACTAATATAAATGGTTTGAAATCACCAATAAGCAGTATTAAAGCTCTAAATATAATACATTGAAAACAATTTTTTTTAAAGGGGTTGAATCTTGAATCCTTGAATCTCGAATATCCTTAAGGATTAGAGTCTCTCAACCCTACAGAGAATGAATGTATTAATATATTCTCCCCCTTCTCCCAGCTTGGCGAATGTCCTGCTACAGAACCCGGTGGTGACACCGCTAGATGGCAGTGCCAAACTCCCCCCTGGCGTGAGGGACCCAAAACTCTCCGGTCTGATGAGTTTCATGTCCCCGTGCCACATCCAGATGCTCCTGTCTTGTCTTGACGTTTCATACGAGCGGGCGATCGAGTTCGACTGCCGGCCGGGCCTCAAGTTCCTGGTGCAGAAAGTGGCAAACCTGGAGAGGGCGGCCAACCTGTACCGGCAGGCCGGGGCGGCCTGGACCATCAAGGTGGTCACCCTGTTTGATCTGTGCCTTCACGAAGTCGGGAGGAGCGGGGCCACCTTGGAGAAGGTCAAGAAGATCCTGGAAGACGAGTACGAGGGACCGGAACAGCGCTTATGTCTGACAGAGGGAATCATGCAGAAACCGGGCAACTTGCCGACGTACGACTATGGTGACATGGCGGTCTTCCTCAAGCGTCTGAGGCAGAGCTTCGACCAGTTGTGTGAGACCTACGTTGACGTGGTGCTGGACAAAGACGGCCAACACTCCGCAGTCGACCAGATATCGGACCAACCCATCTTCTTCCTTATAGCTCACCCCGATGATTTCCCCGAGATAAAACGTAAGGAATCTCTCTACAAGATGTCGACGATTTCCTCGGAAGACAAAGAGCCGCAGATATCCCTATATCTACCTCACGACTCAAAAGACTCTCAGAATGTCCCAGGTGAAACTAATCCTCCGGAAGTTGAACCAAATGACCCTCAAATCAAAGACAAGAACGATGTAGAATCTGACATCAATTCAGACGTTCTCGACGACGACGACGAAGTGTTTGAGAACCCTCCGACTGACGATAATGTCATCCGGCCTTTCGCCCTCTCGGATTTCACCCGCCAGTACTCAGACTCTAGTGACGAGGAGGAGGAGGATAGAGACTTCGACCGAGCGAGCGGAGACGCGGACGGAGGCGACTCGGTGTACAACGTGGCCACCAAGAGGGACGTTGACAGTCTGATGGGGGAGTACAAGAGACACAAGCAGACAAGGTCCATGCCTCCAGCCCCTGCCCAGAGGGAGAAGAGACGCAACCCTTTCCTGGGGAAGACCACCCCTCAATATGAACCACCCTTACCCAGTGAGCCTGTGCCTCTGGAAATTGAGCAGCAGCGCAGGAGTAGCCTTATCAGGGTAGGTTGGAAGGTTATTGTTCATTTTATAGTTTTGTGATCTAGATTTAGCGGAGCTGAGATGGGGGGAGGGGGGGGGGCACACAGAATCTTAGTTGGGAAACCTTGTTAGGCCGAGACGTCGATGAGGGGATAATGTCAGTTTAGGGAATGAATGGAGGTGTCTCAGGGTAGGGTTGAACGGAAAGCTTACGTTATGGCGTCCCGCGAACTTTCATATTCTTAAACGCCTTAGATTTGGTAAGTTAATTTTGAATTTTCGGTAATATCACACAAATTACAAGCTAAACACTGCCTGAAGTTGAAGAAGCTGTCTGTGGCAGTGAAAGCTCGTCTTTATAAAAATATGTTTCTTTTTTGTGTTTTATCTCAACAATTGTTCCTTCAGCGTCACTCAGGTAAGTGCAAGCTATCTTTCTTATTTCATTCTGTAGTCAAAACTTTGAACTGTAAAAAAATAATAATAATCTCAATCTGATAAAAAAGAAATTAAAATCATGGTCTACACTAGCCGCTAACTTGATGAAGACGTTAATAAATACAACTAAAACTGGTTTCTTCTCGCGGATGGCAGGACAGCGAAGCCCACCGCAAGGTTTGGGCCGAGATGTTGGGGTCGGTGTTCGACCTCCTGGCGCAATTAGACGACCCTCACTTCACAACCCTGCTCCCGGTGTTGTTCCACGGCGTGCGCAGGTTGACAGCCCACGCCACCGACCCGGGCCTCAAGCAAGCCGTAGCTGAGCTCTTCCACCGGGTCGCCATGCTCTACGGTTTCAGTCCGGAGTAAGCGGGACCCTCTTCCTGGACAGGGGGCGCTCGCAAGGAAAGTAGACTAGTATCTTTTTTTAAACATAAAACTTGTATAGTTTGTTCCGATAAAAACTAGACACGCTTAGCTTGGCGGATTCACCATAGCGTGTAGTCGTTGCTTACAATGTGAATGTTTTGCTATAGATGAATTCACAGGAAAGATGAATGAGAGCGAAGACAATATAGTTTTTACAACTAAAAGAGGACCACAATTTTCATTTTACACTGCTGCCACGGGATAAAGAGGTAATAGCAGCCTGTTAAAGGAAATTGTGTGTTACCGCCCAATCCCTCGACTTAGGTTTCATTTTATCGGAATTCACTAGAATGCATTTTGACTGAGTTTGTTACAAACATCTTTTGATAGTTGACCATTATAGTATAGTCGTTCCAGAGTCTGGGCGACAAGTAATTAAGAGTCCACTATGACCCATATGTTTATAAACCTGGATGTATCGGTGTGTATTGAAAATAATCAATTTTTTTACTTAAATACTTTGCGAGTCACCTTTGATCTGTTCCTACATTTATCTTTTAGAACAAACTTAGAGGTCTAGTTTTTTGTGAACATTGTGCACAAGCAACATAGTAACCACTAGCTGTCGAAGAGTCCAGCTACCTGCTGTGCTTAAGATTGTTGGACGCTGCACGATTTAAGGTTTTTTTTATAAACAATAAAAAGTGTGAATTTTAAGCCCATTGAACAGGAAAGGTGTACACCAGACACTCAGCCTTACGGGAGCTTTATTGCACTCCTTAGGCCAGGTTGAGTCCTTGGACTCTGGGGAGTGCTACAGTAGCCCCATTGCTTCTTTGGTGCTGACTGACAGCAGCTCTCAGCTGACTTCAGACAGTCAACATTTCGGTATATACCTAAATTTTGACTGTCTGAAGTGACAGCTGCTAAACACATGTTTTTGCAGATCATATGGTTCGGCATAGGTATACATAATTTTGTCTGGTAACTTTTCAAAGGCGTCAGCTGTCAGTCAGCACCAAAGAAGTCATGTAGCTAATGTAGTTGCAGTTATCAGTGAAAATAACATGTCCAAGTGAGACAACTTACTTTCAAATTGTTTGTCGCAAAGGGTTGGTGGTTGGAACACAATAGTTCAGTTACCAATAATTCCTCCCCCTTCATCCCCCAACTCACCTCCTTACCCCCTTTCAATGGACAAATCTTTTGAGACAAGTAACTTGTCGACAATATTTGAATAATGTTTACAACTAGACACTTTGCAAACAATCACTTGAACAAAATTAGGACTATTATATTATAAGTTTTCTTTGTGATGTGCACTCTGAGTAAGCTCGTTTAGGGGGTTGGTTTAGTGGAAGTAAGGGTGGGTCTGCTACCTGAATCTAGCTTTGTGAAAGCCGGTTCGTTTATATTATACATTAGAAGTTAATTTTTCCCATTCTCTGGTGAAACCATCTTTAAAGTAAACTGTTTTTAAAAATGCCTGCTTGATAGCGACATTGTCACTTGAGACTGCACCTAGCGATCCTCGTGTTGAAGGACTCAACTAACCTGGAGTCTGTGGGTCTTGTGTAGACCTTGTATGTGGGCTGGACTCAGTTTTTTATTATATTTGGCACTGATAGAAACAAAATACCACATTCTGAACATTAATCTTTATTGAAATTAAGAAACACTTTTTTTTTAATCATCTACTTAAAATGCAAGAATATTTTTACTAAATATATCAAGGGGATTACAAAGCTTCAATAACTTTGATTTTTCTTTGGATATTTGTCAACTTTGACTTTACTTTGAAAAAAATTAGGAATGTGTGAAAGTAATTTTTTTCAATTTGAGACAATCTTGAGACGAGAATATAAAAAATGTATCTACACAAAAGAACGAGATGTAAAAACATCTAATGAAAGTAAAATAATCTAGATTATTTTTATTAAAGTAAATATATAGTTAATAAAGTTCCTTTTTAACATTTGAGCTGGTGCTTGCTTTAGATTGTCTTATATATGCTTCATTCAAACACTTGAGATATAACTCATACACATTTTAAATGTAATTAATAAAATAGTGACAGGTAGTTACAATGAACACCATTTTTAATTTAATTTTCTAGTGTAACAACTTATATTGTCAAAGTTTGCTATTGAAAAACAATATTTATTTCCAAAACATTTCTTAATGAAGGCTGTTTTTGGGAGGAAGAATGCGACCTATTTTTGAGTTATTACGGTATTATTGGAAATAATAAATTCCCGGTTTGGTTTTTTAATTTCTTAGGGCCATAAATTGTTCTTTTTTATTTCTCGAATTTTCGATATGAGATCAAGATTATTTTTTTCTTAAATTTTCGAGATATTTTCGCATCTCGTGCATCCCTAAAATAAATTTGGCTTTGACAACTACAGAAATCTTCCATTAAAAATATTGACAGCCAAAATACATGTATATGTTCAACTTTTTAAATTTTCTTTTGTAAAGTACACTTTCTAAACTGAAAGGTAGCAATCCTACTTTGACAAATTACACTATGACCCTATCTACAAGATATACCATAGTGGAGCCAAGCAAGGTGAGCTCACTACATTTTAGTGTAAATGAAGGGTACATTACTAAGATTTATAGTAATTGAATGACGTATTATACTAGTAATGTAATTTATCACTTTTGAATGAAATCTGTACGGATTTATGATGAAACATTAATTCATTATTTAGTTTCAAAGATTATATAAATATGTGGAGTAGTGAGAAATTCATTTGACATGGCATCATTTTTATAAAATATTCGAACCTAAGTTTTGGCTTTGAGAATATTTCCTATATTCAATTCCATTTTGCTTTGAACTGTAAATCGGGACTTCATAGACTCCTACAATATATTGTAATATTTTGGTTAGTGTGTCAGATAAAATAAAAGACAAATCACTCCATGTTCTAACTTGGATTTTTTTTATTGTATAAAAATGGATATGTATGTAATTGTAATCAAAATTGTTTAAAATTTGACCTCAAACTCGTGCAGCGTTCACTCGGTTCAGTTAGTAAGCTTTTAAAGCCATTATATTTTCACAGCTGTAGTATATCACACAATATGTTGTGTCATTGTGTACCTACACTAACTATTGATTACTTATAACAACTGCCTGAGAAATTTGAGTACTTATCAAGTCTGCAGAACATCTAAGAAATCTGCCAATTTTAATGTTTGTATTTATTTTGTTTCTATTTAAAACAGCCATTAAATAGTGGGAAATATTTATCGAAAAAAATGTAAATGAAATTTTTTTGTAGAACTAGAAAGATAATATTTTTACAAATTATTATAAATTAGATAATTACTAGAAGAATACATTTGGGTAACTCTAGTTTGATCAGGTTGTGTATAAGGCTTGCTCTTTTAGGTTAAGTGTTCTTTACACGGTATGAATCCATGTGCTAATACGGTTCATTCCAATTACGGTTTCGGTTCCAAATAAATATGTAGATGTTAAGATTGTCTCATATTTTTGGTATTTTTTTTTTCCACCTATCTAAAGTTTGTTGATTCTCAAGCTGGGATGAAAAGGAACAATAGTTAAGGTAAAAAAAGTTTGCAGGTCTCGAATATTTTTCGTGTGCATGGCGGACTTTGAACAGGATTAATTTTTAAAATTTCTGTTCAAATTCCGCAATTCCCACGACAGATATTAAAGTACTGTTCATATGATCATGTGAAGAAAATTAAAACTTATAATATTCACTAAAGTAATATTTTATTTGTTTTGGTTAAAAAATATTTTTGTTATTATAAAGAACTGGTAAAATAACAAATCTTAACTAACGTTACCTTCCACCTTACCTTATTGTAGTAGGCTGGGATTGAACCGGCAGCTCTAAGTCGTAGGTTTTAAAATGCTTGCCTACAACTTTCTGTCTTTAAACTTTCTCTTAGTGGAGATTTCATTCGTCATAATATGAAGTAAATGGAGTTCACCGTATTCAGTAGGTCCCGGGAATGTCAAGTGCCTGAGAGGTGGATACCGCCAAGCCGTGTGTTTGTTTGAGTTCATCACTCGCCCAAGTACGGGACCATAATATAGGATAGCTTAGCTGTCGTTTAGGACACTCACCTGATGCTGGCCTTAAACAGAATTATCGTGCTTTCTTGGAGGATGAGTTAAAAGTTGACAAAACACAAATTATAATAAACTTTTCTTTAGAGCGTGGTTTCCCAAACTTTCGTCAGTCGCTTGCACCCCTTCCGGCCATTCATTTAAATAAAAGAGGTAAAAAAATACCTGGTATATTGTAAAGTACAACCTATAATTTTAAAATTAAATAAAACCATATTGTAAGCAAAGCTTTGATACAGCTAAAAATAAAGGCTTATAAACGTTCACAAAACCTCAAAATATGTGTCAATTTGTTTATCAAACGCACTGTCATAACATATTTTACTATTAATAAAACTCAATTTGGTAAACACTGCTTTAGAGTGATCTGTTTAACCGCATGGTTTCTCTGAATGTATCGACAAATGATTAAGGGTCCTATCCATTACAGTTTCAAGTGATATTTTTAAAGTAATATACAGTATTAAAGTCATATGACTGACCTGTGACTAACGCTTACACGCATCTGAAGATGCTTCCATTATAAAACCAACCCGATTAATTTAAACAAGCGATAACTAGACATACAAATACAAACAGTATTGTAATAATATGTAACTGAACAATAAACAATATCTGTGTCCACGGCTCTGATCGATCCATAAAAACAAATAGCAAGTGATTGCCGTGATGTTGAACTAGTTTGCACTACATGGCTGCGTCATAATCTACTTTCCTAGTTTTAAGAAATAGTAATAATTTGAGGATTGACGACAGGACATAGAAAAATGAGGCCCACAGTAAACTCCTTGCTATTTGAAAGATGTTAGGTCATTATTCGTGAAATCTTCATTCACCACTTGTGCGGTACATTGCGGTTGGTTCACCATCACCCACTTATGTGATCACACAGTCTGGGGCATCAATCTGGCAATATTCTGGATTGTGATATCACGGTCAGGATTCGGGTGATTGGTGATTCACAGATGATTTGACATTGTGATTCTCTCATTTCTTTTCTCATTAATGCAGCCACACCTTTCTCTAAACTACCTTTCTTATCTTCACTCCTTGGATCTAACTTGTTAATATCTGTAAAACTATCCATGGGGTGCATTTACCCCTTCCAACCCTTAAAAATGGGGTGAAACTTCCTCAGAACAAACAATATGATGGGCAAACAAATTATTCTGAAAAAGTTATTTTACTATTTTGGGGATGTATTTTGTTCACATCTCACAGGTTCTAGATTCCTCTCAGCTCAACTGGGATATTTTATTTTGTATTGCTGTTTTATTTTAAACAACTGTGGCCCTGATTAGTTCTCGTCACATTGTTGTGTTTGATTTATTTAAATATCTCAAGAATTATTAACTGAGTCTTGTTAGCCATCTTACTTTACTCTGATAGGGGTAATATGGTCGATATATCTTAAATGTAGACATTTTTTGACTAAATAAAGAATTGTGATTACGCATTGCCCGGGATTCTAGGTTCCTTGATCTTCGGACACTTATATAATTATGTATTGACCAGAATTTTAGTTTCCTTGATCTTCAGTCACTTATGTGGTTATGTATTGACCAGGATTCTAGTCACCTTGATCTTCAGTCACTTATGTGGTTATGTATTGACCAGGATTCTAGTCACCTTGATCTTCAGTCACTTATGTGGTTATGTATTGACCAGGATTCTAGTCACCTTGATCTTCAGTCACTTAAGTGATTATGTATTGACCAGGATTCTCAGCACCTTGGTCTTCAGTCACTTATGTGGTTATGTATTGACCAGGATTCTAGTCACCTTGATCTTCAGTCACTTATGTGGTTATTTATTGACCAGGATTCTAGTCACCTTGATCTTCAGTCACTTATGTGGTTATGTATTGACCAGGATTTTAGTCACCTCGATCTTCAGTCACTTATGTGGTTATGTATTGACCAGGATTCTAGTCACCTTGATCTTCAGTCACTTAAAGTGATTATGTATTGACCAGGATTCTCAGCACCTTGGTCTTCAGTCACTTATGTGGTTATGTATTGACCAGGATTCTAGTCACCTTGATCTTCAGTCACTTATGTGGTTATTTATTGACCAGGATTCTAGTCACCTTGATCTTCAGTCACTTATGTGGTTATGTATTGACCAGGATTTTAGTCACCTCGATCTTCAGTCACTTATGTGGTTATGTATTGACCAGGATTCTAGTCACCTTGATCTTCAGTCACTTATATGGTTATGTATTGACCAGGATTCTAGTCACCTTGCCATGTTTGTAAGGGTAACCTGTGTGTTTCTATAATGTAATTGGCTTCCAGCTTGTTAATATAAATGGGAATGTTTGCTGCACATTTTAAAAAGCAAACATTTCTTATTTGTGTGAAGTACACTCTTTAACAGGAAACCTTATTAAAATATATAATTTATGTGTATATTTTTATTTATTACACCTTTATTAAGTCCGGATTGATTATTTCAAACTTTGAATATTCTGAAAATTTTAAAATGACACTTTGACACGGGAATCAAACTCAGGAGCTTTGGCTTAGTATATCTATGCTCTAACCACTGAGCTATCCAGGATTCATTCCCTGCTCAGGGTCATTCTTCACTCATATTTTAAGGCAGAGTCTCTGATGGACGTGCGGAAATTGTCTCTTACAAATGTGTGACGTATTGGCGTATTAAGCCAAAGGTTCCCGGGTTCGATTCCGGTGTCCAGGTGTCGTTTTTCACTTTTCAGAATATTTTATCTATATGTGAGTAAATCCTCACTAAACAAATATAACAGATTTGGCTATTTGATTCTTAAACTTTGAATAGTTGTACTTATAAAAATGTAACAAATATATTTTAGGAAATAAGAAACTATGCTCATTAAAAGTCAAAAGAGTTTTTCAATCATTGTTTACTGTTTTTGAGTGTACCTACAAGTAACATATTTAATGTCTCTATTAAAATATAATATATTCAGTAATCCCAGTTAAATGTAACCAAGCTTTGACAAAAATATTGTAAACTATTGTGTAATATGTAGGGAGATATTTAAAAAATTAAGTTGATGAAAATATTTTTCATCTGGATTTTGGATTTCACTCCGTGTGACTGGTATTCAGGCCTTGAAATAATAATAAAAAATGACTACTAGCTGGTTGTAGCAAAAAAAAAATATATTTGATGGTATTGCAGTATCGTTAGAAGTGTCAATAATGTTTTAATTATATCATAAATGGTCTATTTTTATAGTTTCACTAGGTACTGTAATTAAATAATTTTTGCAAGCTGTTATGATTTTCATACAGGTACCTAATAAATTTGATTTAAATATTATGTGTAGAGTGAAATATTGGTAAATTTATCCAATAAGTATATGATTTTTTGAGCTTTTATTTAAAATACTTATTTACTTTTTAATAAATGAGTATTTAATGTTTATACAGTTTTAAGACGTGTACAATGTTTTTGCTCATTTAAGTATATTTTTAATTATTTTCAAAACAATTAAATGTACTTTATTTTTTTATCATGTGTTGATGTTCAGTTACAGAATATTAATTCAAGGTTTTCACTGACTAATGCTAATCTTATTTTAACTAGGCACCAAATGTATAGTTTGGATTGATCTCTAAAGTACATAGTAATATGTTTTAAACATTTAATTCCTATTTCAGTACAATAAAATACGTGTATGATAGTCTTAGGAACGTAAAAGTGCTTGTTTCAGTACAAATTTGTATTGTGAATTGTATCATGTAGAATTTATGTTCATCTTATATTTATTTTGTCCTAAAACGGTTTATTTGTTGTGTTGTCTCTTTTTAACTGTTGTGTGAGATTGAATTTTTATTTTATTTTTTTGGTAAAAATGTTTGCTACATTTTGTTTATTATTTGTGTGTACAAAATTATTAAATAATATGTGTTTTATTCAAATTTAAACTAGTGAGACAAGTCTAATTCAAGTGGGCAGATTTTCAAACCCTTTGCTTAGAAACTTCATTTTTAATTATAATCATCAACATTATTGTTGATATGTTTTAATCAGCCTGGCATTTATTGAAAAAAAAAATCATTTTCAAAATTGTACCATTGTATTTCATAGCTCCTATTATTAGAGTTAGATCTAATCTACTTTTTCTCGAATCCAAATCTTCAAAAACCGGATTTCCCCCCCCCCCCGAATCTTAAATATTGTTGAGCATTTGAGAGATTTGAAAGTTCACTCCTACTTCTAATTTTAATCTATCGCTTGTATCGATTTAATTTTAAAAATTAATGAGGAAAAGGAAGGATTTGGTTGTGTTTTTTTTTAGCTAATTAGTAGAAATGAAGTTAATTTATGAATACCTTCTGTACAGAAACTTTGTTAGTTTTATAGAATGAGTGTGTATGTAAATTGTGATCTTTGACACATTTATTGGTTTTTGGATTTATTTTTGATAGAAGTGGAATTTGTCAGTCACGGTGAATTATGTTAGCAGAAGTAACTTAGTTTGTAACCAGTTTTGAAGAAACAATATATTTGTGCACAAGAGTAATTGACGATTTTATTCATATAATTATTATTATTATCACCGCGTCTTACTACCCGTTCGGGTTATACGCACTTACGCTAATGTGTAATGGTAGGGGGATTGTGAGATGAAATGAAGGACCTACAGTTTAACGTGGAATCCGAACCACGGTGGAGACCTGGCATTCCACACTTCATATAATTAACACAAACCTTTTTCACTTTTATGGGCTGGGAGACAGTTTGTATTTTGGGATTTTTGTTTAAATATGGTCTGATCACCTTCTAAATAACCCCTTTAAAAGAGTTGGGTTCAAATCCTGGAAAAGTAAGAATGGAGATTAATTATTTCCGATAAGAGTACTTATAGTCCGCTATATTCTGTAGATCCTGGGCATAGTAACCCAAATTTCTTAAGAGCTAATAAAAATTTCAATAATCAAAATAAATTATAAAACTTTGCGGCTTTATTTTTTTTATCACCGCATCTTACTACCTGTTCAGGTTATATGTGTAAATGATAATTTTTCTAATAGGTTGGGGTTGAGGAAAGAAGCATTTTAGAGGTGATCCACCCGCATTTGTGTGGAATGACAGTGGGAAACCATTTAGGAAAAAACAACCCTCAACAGACCCAACTGGGATTCAAACACCCATCTTCAGCAGGCCGGTCTAACATTAGAGTGACACCTTACACCCTTTGTCCACTGAAGTAACTTTGCGGCTTTGTTGACCCTATAAATTAGGATGGGATGATGTAATGTTCTTATTTAAAAATAGGTCTAATTATTCAAGGAGGTTGTATTTTTATTTATCTATAAAACTAAAAACATGATTGGTAAATCAAACAATAAATAAATAAATTTTAACACAAATACTTGAAAGAAAGACATCAAAACTTGTTAACATAATTTATTTTTTGTAAAGTAACATAGGAAACATTTCGGACTATTTGATTTAATTTTTGTTTTGTTCTTTTAAGGAATGTTCTAGCATCTTATAATATAATACAATCGTCACTTTTTTACATTTGTCATTTGTTAGGAATTCTACTAGATACACTCTATCACGCTATGATTATTTATACAAACACATCTCGTGCTGTGAAGTTTGTGATACAAACTTTCACATTAGGAATATTATGCAATAATCTCAACAAGATGTTGAAAAGTCGCATTTTTCTTGTCCACTTTTGAAGTGTAAAGCTTATTTCAGCAATCTTCATCATTGATTAGCTCCCAATATTGCAATAAAAATGCAGTTTAAAACTGTCATAGTTAAGACTAACATTTCTCTTATATCATTCCCCCTCCCCCCTCATTCCCCCCGGGAGATTTTTCACTTAACCAAACTAGGAAATTATTGTTTTGTGTGTGGCTTGTAGTTTATTAAACTCCCTCCAATAATATCTTACGTGGTATTTTGTACGTTTAGCATCATAAAATGTTAAGAGTTAGTTTTGATTTGATTTTCGTACAAATCAGGGCTGCCAACTCTCTAGACTCTAGCGATTGTACATGGAACTGAAATTAATTGTATTTTTCCTGGCAGGATACTATTATGGTTTATAAAATTGTATGTGTAAACAATTAAAACAGGCACATAATAAACAAGTGACTATACTAGACTTTAAGTCTGCACTGTTGGTCAATTTACCTATTTTATTATGTATTGATAACTAGCAGAAGTGCTTGGCATATTTTGGTATAGCCACATAATAAATTACGTGGTTACCCTGTGCAATGCTATCATTTGCTTCAAACAGGCAGAAAATAAGTTCCTTGATTTAATTTCTTCCAAAACAGTTTTTAATATATTTAAAAAAAATCCAATCAAAATTTTGAAATTCTGGCTCTGAGGTGTATACATTCACGGAGGCAACTAATAATTAAATTTCAGTTTGCTACTTGCAGTGATGTAATGCTTTCGACAGACAGGCAAACCACTTTATTTTATTAATATATGTTAGTGCAGCGAGAATATTACTTTTAGGATGTAAGTATGATAATATTGAATTGCACAGATGGTGAAATTATAGTACAAGTACTATCCTCAATTTTACCAACTGACCAATAAATTTTATTTATTTGAATTTAATACTAATCATTTTATGATGAATGATTAATTTTGTATCCTATGAAGAAAAAGTTAAATAGCATACAATTTCTAAAACATTTTTGTTTTGAACAATTTAGAAGCAACGATAATTAGATCAACACCTCCAATAATGAGGTACAAATTACCAAGCCCAGGGGCTCGGAACAAATGAAATATCAGTTTGATTCAAAACTCGCAAATTATCATGGTCATTAGGTGAAATGTTTTAGTTTAATTACGTTTGAATTTGAAAAAAACAAGGACTATGCGAAATTTGGCTTGTGTTTGGCCTTTTATTTGTGATGATCTTTAATGTGGCTTTATTTTTATTTCGTAAAAAAAAATCATTCATAATATTTTTTTTGCTCACTTTTCAAAGTTTGGGTAGTCCTCGGTTGACAATTTTTGGGGGCTATTTGGTTTTTTCCACTGTAGTTTTTTTTTAATAACCTCACTTTGTTCCTTTCAATCGGAGTCAATATGGCCGCCACACGGACGGGTCAGTCTGTTGCCTGTCACTCCCGTGGAACCTGGCGATGACGTCACCGTGCTGATGGTGACTGTCACCATGGGCAGTGTTGCTCGTCTGCTGGTGCTGTTGAAGGATCCCTATCTCCACCCCCCGGTCGGCGGAGCTGATGGTGACGTTACCTTGCGCCGACGCGATGGTCACATCTTCTTGGTAGTTCTGCAGACCGCCGTCAGTCTTGTCGGCGCTGCTGGTCGGGTGCAGGTGCAGGTGGATCTGGTTCTGGTTCACCGTGGAGTAGAGGTGGGGATAGAGCACCATGGGAGGGGGGTTGAGGTAGCCCTGGGACGAGGAGGGAGGGGGGTTGTTGCCCGCGTTGGGATAGTAATTGGGGTAGGTGTTGGGGTGGAAGTTGCCCATCGCCCCCGAGGTCTGCTGGCCCGGCCATGAGGTGCCGTGGTGATACGTCGTCCCGCCGCAGTTGAGCCCGGGCGCTGTTGGCACAGAGGAAAGGTTCGTCTATTAGAAGGTTGTGTCGTTCTTGGTGGTTTACTAAATAGTATTTAAGGAACATAATGGGAATGATTTAAAACTAACTTAACCTAAGACAACAATTATTACTAACACCAAACTCACAACACTAGCACCAGAAGTGGCGATAGCTCGGTAACAGAATGAACACATGAATATAGGTTATTTGGAAGTGGGGTGTTTATTATTAATGTCGTAAGTTTGATATTTTGAATCAGGTTATCTATTATCAATATCGTTAGGTTGGTATTTGGAAGCAAGCTATCCATTATCAATATTGGTGACCTGGCGGCTTAGGGGTAAGGTGTCGGACTCCTGTGCTGGGGGTCCGGGGTTCGATCCTCGGTACTGGCACAGATTTAGATAGCCAAACCTTTCCTTCACCTCTGACAAGACGTATATCAATCATAACTTGTGAATGTGGGGAGTGCCAGGCCTCCACCGTGGTTCGGATCCCACGTTAAACTGTAGGTCCTCCATTTCATCTCACAATCACCACTACCACTACACATTAGCATAAGTGCGTATAACCTGAACGGGTAGGAAGATGCGGTGCTAATAATAACATTATCAATACTGTTAGGTTGGTATTTGGAAGTGGGTTATTTATTATTAATGTCGTAAAGTTGGTATTTGGATCAGGTTATCTATTTTCAATGGCGTTAGGTTGGTATTTGAAAGCGGTTTATTTACTATCAATATTGTTATGTTGGTACTCATGGAACTAAACTTGTTTCACTAGACCTACCAACATATACAATATTTTGTCACGGATGAGTTGCTTCAAAACACACACACACAAAAAAAGTATTTTTTTTAAGGTACTTATGACTTGAAATAGCGAACATTCTCAAGTTTCACATGAATGGACATGGAATATATATACTTTTTTTTTTTGCTAGAAGGAACGGATATTAGTAGGGTTTTTTCCTTTCCGCGCGGAGGAATAATATTGGAAAGTGGATTCGATGACCGTGGAAGCTTGTTATGATGCGTATAATAGAGAGAATAAAAACTGCTGCTCTTTCGAAGTGTGGGAGCTTTGTTTGAGCTCAGGGCTTACAGGAACGGAAAACAGAGGTTGGAATAAAAACATAATAGTTGACCAAAATTATTGAAAAATGAAAAGGGATATAAGTATAGAGACGCCACTCTAATGTAGGCAAGTAGAACCACATCGCTAGCGCTCGCGGCGTTAGTACTGCCAACTAAAATATTTGAAGCGGAACGTTTAACAACACATTTTCTATTGCGGAATGTTAATTAATCAACTATTATGTCAGGTTCAATCAAATGTAACTAAACCCGTTATTTTATGAATAAATCCGGTTATAAAATGTAAAATCTAGCTAAACTCCTTTAAAGTAAACGACAAATTACTAACAAAACAGTAATGGCTGCATGGACTTGACGTCAACGCATGCGCATTCTTCTTTGACGTCATCGCAAGCAGCTCCTAGTAATTACAGTGCCCCAAACTAATTTACGGGATCAGCTAGTCCTATAAGAATGCCCATGACCAGAATAAAGATATAATAACACTTAGAAGGTTGGTAAGTGTGTACAATTACATCCTTTAAGGCATGGGGTTGGCACCCTTGTAAAAAAAATGTACTAAATATGGTCAACATATTTCGGTAGACACCCTGGATATGGTTTTGTTTGATACATGAGGAAGGATCGAGGGATGATAAGTTTGATCTCATGAAAGTAGTAAAGTATCTCACCCCCCGTGCTGGTGTAAGTGTCGGCCACGTAGCCACGGTGGTGGGTGGTAGGTCCCTGGCTGTTGGTACCCAACACTCCTCCGCAAGACATGGCGTCCAACTCGGTCGTGGGCTTGGCGGTCGAGGGGAACATGGCGGCGCCACCGTAGTCTCCACCGTGCTGGTGTTGCTGGACCGCGCCGCTAGATATCTCTGTCAACACTGAGACACAAGCGCCACGCGGTCATACTCGGTCAACCGGAGAACTAAGTCGTCTTAAGATGGGGGTTAGGGATACGACTTAAGGTGCGGCTGAAGGAAGCTTTTATAGAATTGAAAATTTTGTTGGCCAAATTAAATCAAATATTTCTCCAGTAGCAACATAGAGTTTAGTTTTCTGCACATGCTAATCTCAAGAATCTCACAGTGTTCAGTAATATTTGATAACCCTTCAAGAACCCAACATCATATCTCAGTCTATAACGAGACAGATGTCTCAGACCGCCAGACCACCGCTATGGGCATGCAGTTAGTATCAAAAACCGCGCTTACATGTATATTATTAATTAGGCTAGCACAAAAGTGCGACAACCACAAAAACAAAATTTAAATAATAACAACAACAAAACTGGTTAACTTGAGTCAGCTTAGAGGGTATATCTACTTGGAGTTTGGAGTGCTCATTGTTAAGTTTTTTTTTTAACAAGGGTCAAGGGGCTTTTTTTTTTTTTTTGCAGCCATATGGTTATTTTTATAAATATATATATTTTTGACCATCCGGATTAATCGAAGATCCGAATTATTGACTCTCTACTGCTTAAGAAGACGCCCACACTAGCTCGCATGGAATGTGGCTGTCTCACATATGAACCTGTCCCACATATGAATCTGAACGTCCAACTCACCGGTAGGCAGGTGTCCCATGCCAGGGTCGAGGGACGAACCCAGCTCGCCCGGGTAGAAGGTAGTGGGTTGCAGGGGGGAGTAGGAGTATGAAGAGGGGTTGTAGCCACCCCAAGGGGGGTCCGTCACCCCCACGCCGCCCAGACTGCTGGAGTCTGAAACAAAGATAACGCATACAAGATATAGTCGCTGGGGGTCTATCGGGTGGGGGTAGAGGGGGTATTGTACTATTATCCACAACTGTGTACTTCAGTACGTCTTGTTATACCTCAGAACAAGGCGGCCAACTACCTTAGGTTGAACCAGCATGCAATGGGGCACAATTCTTATTTATTTTATAAACGTTGATGAAATTTTGACATTTTGAAATGATATATTTTGGGGTTTTGACATAGTTTGGGGCAGGTGTATACAATCTGTGCTCATTATTCGGCGTGGATCCATCCCCAAATATTGTTTAGTTCGCGCATTAAGTATATGCAATGTCTGGCAGCACATGGAAATGTGAAGCTATAAGCAGCAAAGAAATATCGACTTACAGACACACATTTATCAACAATAATGATCAGAGTGTCTTCAGCACAAGTCACTTGGCATGGCAATCACACCATTGTTGCTAATAAAATGTTTCAAAATCTTAGTAAAGAGATATTAAGATACAATTATTTTTACTCAAGATAATCTCGATATTTTTTACATGTGACTCAATAATTGTTTTTTATGTTCACTGTGAGTTAGTTGTCAGATAAGGTTCTTCCTATGAAAGTAGATCTAGTAACCGTTCTAGCTGTCAGATAAGGTTCTTCCTATGAAAGTAGATCTAGTAAC
>CABFVZ010000884.1:88834-100308 GCA_902151445.1 Timema monikensis
GACCCCATCAGCCGGCGTCCACCCACCGCGGCTAGTTCCTAGGTACCCTCTAACTTGACCGCAATTACAACCTCTCCTGGAGAACAACTCCAGGATTGGTTTAAGGCTTTGCTTACCTTCCATCAAGTGGAGGGAGAGAGAGAGACAGACAGACAGAGAGAGTGTGTTGAATTAGCTTGTTTTAATAACGAGAGGTTATTATTATTATTATTATTATTATTATTATTATTGTTATTACTATTATTAATTACTATCTGTTTGATTATTATTATTAGATAATCTTTTTATTTTCCTTGCTTTCCTTCTTAATATGCCTTATCTATTAAAGTGCTCGCCTCAGGACTCGATGACATTGACTTCAAACCCAGTCGGGTTCAACGAATATTTCTTGAGCGATACAAATCCGTAGCACAACTTCCTTCGGAGGGGAAGTAAAGCCATCGCTCTCATGTCAATTGTGGGATGTAAAAAAGCACTAGAAAACTACTATGTTAAAATAAACTTTCCCGGAAAAATTTGTTTGTCCTTTCAATCTCGCTCATACAAATTATCGTGTGTTGATATAATCAGTATGTTCAGAAAGTGCACGTTAAATAGCTAAATTAAATAAATAACTCTTTGATATTTCTTTACCTTGGTCTAGAACATCAAGTCACCCAGTGATATTACATTTGGTTTAGAAAGTGCACGTGTATTAATGACCCAACATATGGTATCCGTTTTAGGAGTACTCTAGTCAAATCTTCCCTGTATGGTCTCATTGTTCCGCCCAAATCTTCAAAGGAGGACTGTAGCCTTAAAGACAGTAGTTGATTGGTTGCTTGTAATATACTTGACAGATCTTTGTTTCCACAATTTTGGGAGCTTTTTTATTTTAGAAAAAAAAAGGTGACTTCCTTTACATTAATTATTCCTTACAGTTTTGTTTCGAGCTATTGTTACCGGAAATAGATACCTCATAAAAAAAATGACAACTTTACAAGACGTTACGATCTTATTTATATACACTCAGTTATTCTAGATTTTTTTATATAACAAATAGTGGCACTTCGTGAAGTGCATCCAGTATAAGCAGAGTTTGTTAACCCTAGGAAATAAAAACTTTTTAAAGTCAACATTGACGACATTTTATTATATTATTTGTGTTAATTTATATGTATTGATTATATCTATAAAAAGTGACAGCTGAAAATTATATTACTTGACGCATGAATACGTCAAAGTGGATCAAGTTATTTTTTTTATAATAGGGAGATTATGGTTCGAATCCCACTAGAGTGTAGTGAGGGTGCCTACACGAAAATGCGGATTCTCTCCCTCTAAATCAAACCCTTCTCGTCCCTAATACATTAACGTAATTAGTGCCTATATGTATAACCCGGACTAGTAGTAAGACCGATGGCAAAAAAAAAAATGGCCCTTCTTCTGAAAATGTGACTGTACTATAGAGTCGTCCCTAACTCCTACAAGGCTCCAGTTTTTTTTAATGAGTGTATGAGGGTCGGGCCTTGTTTGTTTTATGTCCGGTGTGAATGAATGCACGGAGATCGCTTGTGCGGTACATCGTGGCTTATTATCTTCACCTCATATTGTATTACTTGATTCGTTATTACTACTTCCCTCACCATCGGTCCTAATAGCCTACGTCTTCACACACACACAGGTCGGAGATTGGCCACGACTTCAGTATCTCGCGTCCTTTGATGCGAATAGACTTCCGAACACTCATCAATTCGGATATGTTTTCTCAATCAAAAATATAAGATTACATTTTTTTTTTTGGGGGGGGGGGTAGGAAGAGGGGGGGAGGGAGGTGTTTAATAGTAGTTGTTTCAGAAATATTTACTATTAAGCCTCTATAGCCAAAGTTATTATGACAAATTAGAATTTAACACGTACCGACAGTGAATAAAAGTATCCAAATCTTAGCAGCTTATTATTTTTCTATTAATTTAAATATAATTAGAAGGGACAAGCCGTCAATACAATTTTCTATATTTCTATAAATTACGTTACACACTACCCCCCTCCCCCTTCTCCGCGTATTATTATTATCTGTCCGGGTGATACACATTTAAGTCGTTAATATTCAGCAAGAGGACGGGGAGGTCGAGGTTCGAATCTCGGTCGGGTGAACTGGGGGTGGTTTTTCCTAAATGGTTTTCTACTCTCCCTCCACGCCAATGCGGGTTCACTTCAGAAAATACATCTGTATTCACGTGGGGGAAAATTAAATTTTGAAAGAAAAAAAAATCGTCCTCGATAAACCCGAAATGGGGTTTTAAATTTTGAACTTCCTATGGTTATATGAGACTCACATTGAGTCTGCGTGCCCACCGTTGCGGCGGGGTATACAATTTAATTATACTCAAATTAGCGTAAATATGTTCTAGTTTAAAACACCCAAGGCTACGGTCACAAACGGTTATTTATGATGTTGTGGAGGAGAAGAACTTAAGTATTTTAGTAGTTATATAGCGTAAAAAACACGTTTTTGGCCAAAACAATAAAATATTTATTCATTAGATCGGCAGCATTATGCCACAGCCGAGTCACCATGGCTGTGAAATCAATTATAGCTATTAGTAGTCAATTATATCTCCAAGTCCATCACAGACTCTACCTTGAACTATGAGGGATGAATGACACTGAAGTCACAGGGTAGCTCAAAGCTAGAGCATTGATGCTGTAATCCAAAGTTCCGGGTTTAAATATCGTGTCCAGGTGACATTTTTCAATTTATTCGATTGATTATATACGTTCGGATCATTCTATACATAATAAAGTAATGTGTCCTTATTTCGGATCACTTATCTGACAGCTGGAACAGTTACTAGATTTACTTTCATAGGAAGAACCTTATCTGACAGCTAGAACAGTTACTATATCTACTTTCATAGAAGAAGAACTTTATCTGGCAGCTAGAACAGTTACTACAGTCCAATATTCATAGGAAGAACCTTATCTGGCAGCTAGAACAGTTACTAGATTTACTTTCATAGGAAGAACCTTATCTGACAGCTAGAACAGTTACTAGATTTACTTTCATAGGAAGAACCTTATCTGACAGCTAGAACAGTGACTAGATCTACTTTCACAGGAAGAACCTTATCTACAGCTAGAATAGTTACTAGATATTCTTTTATATGAAGAACCTTATCTAAGAATTTACTAGATCTACTTTATTAAAAAGGGCCTTATCTGACAGGTAAAAAAGTTATTATATATTCTTTCATGTATTCATAGGTTAAGTCATGGGATATACAGTTGTCACATTTCATAGATATTATCAATAACTATAAAACAGCAATAACAATATAAAACAACGTTATCAATGTTGACAGAAAAGAAATATGTTTGTCTTTTCTAATAGGCCCTTTCTATAAAAATCGGCCTGTACTGCCTACAACTGTCAAAATTATCCTTTAAGTATTGGATGGGTCACAGGGGTGTGAAGTGGAGGAGGGGTGAGGGGTGGTGACGATAATTCATTCTTATTGGTCCGTCCGGTCACGTGACTCTTCGAGATAGCCCTGAACCACGCTCACATCCAGAGACAATCGAGAGTTGAACTCAGGAGTCATCGAAACGTGGGAATTCATCTCCTTTCGAATCGAACGCTGGTGAATTATTTATCTTTCTTACCCTCCTCAACACTTTCTTATTTGATTAGTAAAACTGTGTACCTCGGCTATGGTCAAATTTGTTTCAAATCTATTACCCTCCACGGTATTACACCGCTCTTCTTCAGAAAGTATCTGGTTCGAGCTCGGCTGGCGATTTAATCCTTGCATAATACCAAAAAACAAAACAAAAAAAAAAACAGGTAGATAGCTAAGGATTCGAAGCGCACCACCATTTTAGTCCAAAGTGCTGGTAACCCTATAGAACCCCTCAGCTAAGCAGTAGCGCTTCCATATATTGATCTAACAGGTCCCATTTTCGATTACTAGTTAGGTGTATGAATTTAATCTATTTTCATTCATTAATATTCATAGAGAAAAGATGCTGTCCACGTGGTTTAATACATCGGTCTAGAAATATATTTCAAAACTAAACAATTAAAACGTTCTGTACATATACCCAATCTACGATGTGAGTGTAGATGAGTGACAACAAACAGAAGGTTCTTTATTGCAAAGATTGGCTGTAAGTCACCAATTTCAACCAGTCCAGGAATAATGATTATGTGCTTAGTAAATGTAGGGTGTTAAATAATGATGAGTTACATACCCTGTAATCATCACAGACATATTGTTAGGGTAATCAAATCTCGTAGAGTACCGTTGGTAGGACATGCAGCGAGAATGGGAGATTCTAGAACCGTGTTCAGGGATTTAATTTACAAACCCAATGGGAAGAGACCATTGGGAAGACCTAGGCACAGATTGGTGAGTAACATTAGATTAGAGCTGAAAGAGATAGGGTGTAATGAGTTGGACTGGATAGAACTAGCTCAAGATAGGGATAGGGTGTAATGAGGTGGACTGGATAGAACTAGCTCTAGATAGGGATAGGGTGTGATGAGGTGGACTGGATAGAACTAGCTCAAGATAGGGATAGGGTGTGATGAGGTGGACTGGATAGAACTAGCTCGAGATAGGGATAGGGTGTAATGAGGTGGACTGGATAGAACTATCTCGAGATAGGGATAGGGTGTAATGAGGTGGACTGGATAGAACTAGCTCAAGATAGGGATAGCTGGCGACTTTCGTAAGTGCATCAATGATCTTTCAAGTTCTTAATGCCACAGAGTAGGCTAGTGATACTATATTATATCCGCCATGTACATTATTTGAACCTAGGCTGAGTAGCGTATAGACTCGGCCTAGGTTCAAATATTGTCCATGACAAATTACGCTAAAATGGATCCACGGGTTTAACAGTTATTGCAGAACAAACAGACAGAATGCCAAACGGTCGGTTTGAAACAGGGCCTCGGTCCGCTCAGTCTTTAGTTAGGATAAGTGGTCATCATGCTTGACTATGAACAGGAGGTCTAGATTCGATTGACACTAGCGCGCTATTAGCAATTAAAATAAAAACATGGTAGAACTGTAAGAGAATAAAACAAGCCGATACCAATTAGCCATAGGAAATCCACATTTGTGGTGAAAATTTATCTTTTGAGAACAGCTTGTTTTTATTTTATCAATCAACGGAAATGTTGAAAAAATACAGGAAAATAAGGAAAAAAAAAATTAAAAATAGGAAATGGAAGAACACGGAAGCTTTAGCGAAGTACGCATTTTGTTTAGCTGTGAAGATACAATATATCTTGTTGAACTATGAAAATACCCGCACTGGTGAGGACGTCGTCTAAATGTAAGACTCGCCTAGTATAATTTTCCTGTGACGAGCAGGTCAGGATTGAAACCCAGACTGGGATGTGTTAAAGACTGTTTTCCCCCAATTACAGACACAGTTCCTCTGGTTTAGGTTAGTCTCCGAGTCGTGTATTAGTTTTAAAGTGATGTGTGGTTACCAAAGTTTTTATAAATGCCTCAATAAGAATGGTTGATTAATTATTTGATCTATTTTTTCATATTGAACATTTTTAACTCCCTTAATTTCTTTATGATTTTTTAATCTCCTCATTAATAAGCCTTGAGTAGTGAAGTTCTTATACTCTAATATCGCTATTCATCTTTATAATCCTTTTCGCTTATATTGGTCCTTGCCAGCCAGTACTAACCCTCAAACAGGGCTACCAGCCCTTAGCTCCCTCCAACAAGTGTTCCTGACTGGCCGGCTAGGTGCCAGCCACCGGAATTCCCAACCTCTGTTATCAGCGACGCCCTGGATCGACGCGCGATGTGGTTTCTCTCGTGTTTCAGGAATAAGATGTCGCAGGAAACGTCCCCAGCTCTCGACATTGATAACAATCCCTCTCTAGAGCAGTTTATTAAACGTGTACGTCGGGTAATTCCCGCGCTAATCGAGGGACCCGTCACTCTCATTGGCTGTTAGCCAGTGCCTCAAGTTATCAGCAAAAACCAAAGGGTCGTGTTTTATAAGGCTGTTGAATCTGGGCGTGGTGTTGGCGATTTATCTTTTCCTGTCGATACGTTTGCGTGCTTTTTTAATCTGTGGCATTAAAGTCGGCCATTTTATTACACCAACTAGGCATATAAGATTGATAATTCAATTTCCATAGGAAGAAACTTATCTGGCAGATACAACAGTTACTAGATCTATTTTCATAGGAAGAACCTTATCTGACAGCTAGAACAGTTACTAGATCTACTTTCATAGGAAGAACCTTATCTGACAGCTAGAACAGTTACTAGATCTACTTTCATAGGAAGAACCTTATCTGACAGCTAGAACAGTTACTAGATCTACTTTCATAGGAAGAACCTTATATGACAGCTAGAACAATTCACTAGATCTACTTTCACATATTTATACTTCAAGTCAGGGCCGGATTTACCATTATGCACCATAGACAATGTCTAGAGTCTACGAGAATTGTAGAGCCTACGAAAGACGTTTTTAAAAAAACAGCTAAAAGTCTTCTTTAAAAAATAAAAATAATTAAAGTTGAGATAGAAAAAAATATTCAATTACTTTAAAACTTAAAAATTATATTTCGAAAAAAAGAATTTCACAATCTAGCTTAAGAAAACTTATTTTTTCTATTTCTCGTTGCAGTAAAGTCTTTGCCATTCCTGCTGTAGTCCCAGAGACAAGCAGACAGAATTATATCACACACCTTTTTGATTTAGGAAGAACATAAAACGTTGACACTCATCATAGTCTCGTGTTAGAAATGTGTCCCGATTTCAATACTGTATTTATATGAGTAAATATAAAGTAACAGTTCCAATACTGCCAGCCCTGTTTGGGCTAGGGGAGGGGGGGGTGGAGTAACATGTCCTTATTAAAATAAACCCATGTTCCCCAAAGTTTTCCAATCCGGCCTTGAACCAATATGTCAACTTGATACTCTCCCTCTCTGGTCCTCTAATAAATGGCGTCAAGTTGAGGGGCGGGAGGGTAGGGGGGTAATTACTCTAGTGTCACTTCCTTCCCCTTCCCCAACCCTCTTGACACTCCCCTCTGCCCTCCCAACCCTCTCAAAGTATCTGGTAATAACCTGTCTCTTGTAGTGTGACACGAGTTCGGGATTGGAAAGGATGGAATGAGGGTTTGGTTCAAGAGGCACGGGGTGTACTATAGTCAAACAGCTGTGTGAAGAGGCTTTTTTTAAATGTATCTCCCTCTGCCCCTTAGCTCTGCGTCCTACTACACGGCCAGGCTATCCTCAGTTCTAAATTACAATTTCTATAGTAAGAACCTTATCTGACAACTAGAAAAGTTACTAGATCTACTTCCATAGGAAGAACCTTATCTGACAGCTAGAACAGTTACTAGATCTACTTTCATAGGAAGAACCTTATCTGACAACTAGAAGAGTTACTAGATCTACTTTCATAGGAAGAACCTTATCTGACAGCTAGAACAGTTACTAGATCTACTTTCATAGGAAGAACCTTATCTGACAGCTAGAACAGTTACTAGATCTACTTTCATAGGAAGAACCTTATCTGACAGCTAGAACAGTTACTAGATCTACTTTCATAGGAAGAACCTTATCTGACAGCTAGAACAGTTACTAGATCTACTTTCATAGGAAGAACCTTATCTGACAGCTAGAACAGTTACTAGATCTACTTTCATAGGAAGAACCTTATCTGACAGCTAGAACAGTTACTAGATCTACTTTCATAGGAAGAACCTTATCTGACAGCTAGAACAGTTACTAGATCTACTTTCATAGGAAGAACCTTATCTGACAGCTAGAACAGTTACTAGATCTACTTTCATAGGAAGAACCTTATCTGACAGCTAGAACAGTTACTAGATCTACTTTCATAGGAAGAACCTTATCTGACAGCTAGAACAGTTACTAGATCTACTTTCATAGGAAGAACCTTATCTGACAGCTAGAACAGTTACTAGATCTACTTTCATAGGAAGAACCTTATCTGACAGCTAGAACAGTTACTAGATCTACTTTCATAGGAAGAACCTTATCTGACAGCTAGAACAGTTACTAGATCTACTTTCATAGGAAGAACCTTATCTGACAGCTAGAACAGTTACTAGATCTACTTTCATAGGAAGAACCTTATCTGACAGCTAGAACAGTTACTAGATCTACTTTCATAGGAAGAACCTTATCTGACAGCTAGAACAGTTACTAGATCTACTTTCATAGGAAGAACCTTATCTGACAGCTAGAACAGTTACTAGATCTACTTTCATAGGAAGAACCTTATCTGACAGCTAGAACAGTTACTAGATCTACTTTCATAGGAAGAACCTTATCTGACAGCTAGAACAGTTACTAGATCTACTTTCATAGGAAGAACCTTATCTGACAGCTAGAACAGTTACTAGATCTACTTTCATAGGAAGAACCTTATCTGACAGCTAGAACAGTTACTAGATCTACTTTCATAGGAAGAACCTTATCTGACAGCTAGAACAGTTACTAGATCTACTTTCATAGGAAGAACCTTATCTGACAGCTAGAACAGTTACTAGATCTACTTTCATAGGAAGAACCTTATCTGACAGCTAGAACAGTTACTAGATCTACTTTCATAGGAAGAACCTTATCTGACAGCTAGAACAGTTACTAGATCTACTTTCATAGGAAGAACCTTATCTGACAGCTAGAACAGTTACTAGATCTACTTTCATAGGAAGAACCTTATCTGACAGCTAGAACAGTTACTAGATCTACTTTCATAGGAAGAACCTTACCTGACAGCTAGAACAATTACTAGATCTACTTTCATAGGAAGAACCTTATCTGACAGCTAGAACAGTTACTAGAACTACTTTCATAGGAAGAACCTTATCTGACAAGTAGAAAAATTACTAAATCTACTCTCACGTTTTCATACGTCAAGTCATGTAATCTTCAGTTTTCCTATTTGATGGATATTATCAATAAATATAAAATAACACTAATAATAAAGTAAAATGTTATCAATTTTGACTGAAAAAAATATGTTTGTTAGTGTTCGAAGGAAGGTGCACTGATAAAATACAAACATATGTTTTTGGGCCTAGCATAATTACCTTTTATTATTCTTTAAGTGTTACTTTATAGTTAGTCAACCGATAATATTGTCTACATATTATATGAAGTGACAGCTTCAGATTATATGACTTGACGTATGAGTACTTGTAAGTACATCTAAGTATATTTTCCGTCAGATAGAGCTCTCGCTATTAAATTTGGGTTGTATTAATAACATGTATGTATGTTATCAAGTGTCTAACTAGGTCCATGAAATTACTGTCGGGCCATATCTCTAAGGGAGAGTACATAAGGTGTTCTTACTTATCATCGAGAGGTTTAAGAGACTGTTTCTCTTCTGGTTTCACACAAGGACGAGGCTACACCAGGATGACCAAGGGATACCACTCGACCGTCATCTTGTCCCGGGATCAAGAGGTCCACTCCACGAGTACTTGGAGGCTAAGCCCACATTTAGGTAACAAGAGGACATCCTCTTTCAAGAGCATACTGGGGTCTCGGGTTCGTAGCCTGGTTCACGAGAAATCAGGAGCGCTCAAAGTTTGTATGAGTACTACCAGGGCTGCCTATAGGGGTAAGTAGTGTGAGGGAGTGCTCTTGAGGGGTAGGTGGAGTCGAGGAGTGCCCTTAAGGGGTAGGTAGAGCCGGGGAGTGCCCTTAAAGGGTATATGGAGTCGAGGAGTGCCCTTAAGGGGTAGGTGGAGTCGGGGAGTGCCCTTAAAGGGTAGGTGGAGTTTGGTAGTGCCCTTAAGGGGTGGGTGGAGTCGAGGAGTGCCCTTAAGGGGTAGGTAGAGCCGGGGAGTGCCCTTAAAGGGTAGGTGGAGTCGAGGAGTGCCCTTAAGGGGTAGGTGGAACTGACTAATCCAAGTGGGTGGTTTTACTAATTGTTATTAGAACAATGTTGATCAAACTTCTAAAGATTTTTTTTAAAATCCGCACCATATCTTAATTATTTCAGGAAATACACATTCAGTTACCTCAATGCAGTGTTTCTCAAAGGGTGTGCCATGGCACACCACTGTGCCGTGGAACACCACTGTGCCGCAAGATTCTTGGCATTATGGTATTGTTGATAAAAAAAATTAAAAGTAGTTTCATTCAATATTTCTTTTTACCCGTTTCGGTGGCCGCACGGTCTAACGTGCTACTCTCATGTTGAAGTGGACTGTTGAAACTGGGAAGATTGGAGTTCAGTCCCGGTCAGGTGCACTGAAAGAGGTTTTTACTCAATGGTTTCCCCCTCTCCCTTTACGCCAATGCAGTTGCACTTCCTCTAAATTAAACCTTCTTAATCCCTATCACATTAGTGTATTTAGTACATAGGCGTGTAAGCCGAACGGGTAGTAAGACGCGGTGCTAATAATAATAATAATAATAATAATAATATTTTTTAAAGGATAATAGAAAAATGTTCGAAAGTTTTAATTGTTTTTTCAGAGGGTGAAATGGCTTGACAATCAACCAGTTGAGTAATTACTCCACGCGTGCGTTTGGCCAAGTCTCCTATTGTATCACGTGACTTGCACGTTCAGTGTGCCGCAAGGACACACGATACACAATAGTGTGCCGTGATCAAACAAAGTTTGAGAACCACTGCCTTAATGGGATAAAATATCAGGAGGGTATACTTTAGAACAAATGTACCCGTATTTGCACACAGATTTAGTAGAAGGAACTCATTGATGGAAAACCACCCCTAGCGGTAAGGGATGAAACCCCGAACCTCCCCTTCACAGGAAAACGAGACTAGACAAAGTTTCCCCCCCCCCTCATCCCACGTGACCACTGATGCGGGTTTTATTGTTTTTAAAATACAACATTAAATTAATAACCCTAAAAAAAATAGGTATGCCTTTATTTTTAGTTATTTGTTTTTTTTAATAGGTTTTTTTGTTTCGTGAAAAGTTGTAAAGCAATTACTATTCCCGAACGAGATGTAATTTACAGCCCAGGGAATCCCCCCCCCTCTCTCCGAGTGTGAAGAAAGTGTGACTTGGCCTGGGGTGTGATGTGTCCCCGTGATATTAATTATTACATGTTTGTAATATCGCGCAGAGAGCGAAACAGCAAATAATGGATCTGTCACCAACACAAGTTACAACTTTTGATTGTTCTAGAAATCCACAAGACAAACTCTACCAAGTAGAAAGTCGATTAGAACATCTCAGGAGAGGAGGGGAAATATGGGGGTGGGGAGAGGGGGAGGTGGGGGTGGCGTACTAATAGATAGATACAGAGAGGGAATGCACCGCCTTAGGTTGATTAGTTTCTTTATTTTTTACCAAGATATTTAACGTGCACTTTCTGAACCGACAGATTATATCAGCACACGACTTATAGACTAACTTAAATCTAGAAAAGACACAACATCCTGTTCCCGGCCATTAATTTATCAATATGAAAGAGTTGGGGGGGG
>CABFVZ010000884.1:101379-127804 GCA_902151445.1 Timema monikensis
TATTATTATTATTATTATTATTATTAGCACCGCGTCTTACTACCCGTTCGGGTTATACGCACTTACGCTAATGTGTAATGGTAGGGTGATTGTGAGATGAAATGGAGGACCTACAGTTTAACGTGGGATCCGAACCACGGTGGAGGCCTGGCATTCCCCACACTCACAAGTTGTGATTAATACACATCTTGTCAGAGGTGAAGGAAGGGTTTGGTAATCAGATAAATCTGTGCCGGGACCGAGGATTGAACCCCGGCCACCAGCACAGAAGTCTGACAACTTACCCCTAGACCACCAGGTCACCTTACACGGGATATAGACTTACAAACTAAGTTAACCTGGGACAACTTCACTTACAGTCCAAATTTGATATGAATGGCCTTTTAGAAAATAAAAACTTTATTTTGCTGTATAAATTAATAGAATTTTACTGTATTATTAAAGTTATTTTAAATGTATTGATTATAAATATATCAGAAGGGATAGCTGATAATCACATGACCTGACGTATGGATGTATAAACGTAGTTTTAGTAAGTAATAATAAGGAGTTTCAAGAGCTAAAAAAAATACGTTTGCTGAAAGGACACATTTAGGGACCCAATTAGAACAAGACAATATATCTGTCGAAAGACAGATCACTTAACCTAATAGTAATAATGTTTGTATCTGTTAAAAAGGTTTTGTTCCTGACTGTATCTGATTGCAGACAAGACTATCCTGGACGCACTATACAGCGACCTTGCTCAGTAGCCATATTACACCGACTACTATAGGAGCAGGTAAGTACAGGGGGTAAGAGGGGAGGGAGAAAGGAGTGGGTAACAATCTCATTTTCAAATAACATTCAAACGTGAGTATGAGATGATTGTTCTAGGTAGCCGAGAATCATTCGGTAATAAAGGGGAGGAAAAAAAAAGATGTTTGAGCATAAAACAATAGAGGAATAGACAACATCCACGATCATAAATAATGACACCTCATTTTTTTTTATCACAGAAAAAAATTTTTTTTCTAGATATCGATGAGATGAAACTTGATTCGTTTATGGTACAGAAATTTTAGAAGAAGATTTTTTATCGATTTTTCTTTTATTAGTTTTTTTTAGCACCATTTCTTATTACCTGTTGAGGTAATACACATGAGTACTAATTACGTTATTGTGTTAGGTAGGAGGAAGGTTACATTTAGAGGTACGATACCCAAATCTGCTTCTAGTAGTTACAATAATAACAAGAAGCCGATGGTGTTGGCATGGACCGCTAGAAGCGGTTACCGAGAGACTGCTGATGGGAAACACAAAGAGAGAACGAGAAACAAGTGATATAATGATATAGAGGGTTAAAACGAAAACAAAAGAAGCGAAACGTTTGGAAATGAGGAATGAAGATCGTGCGGGCCGTGTAGTATTGCCTATTGAAAATAGCCTACGAGTCTGAGATTACCCGAGGAGCTGCTGGGCTGTATGAAACGTGACGCGATCTACCTTTTTGGCCCTCAGGGGGTTCCAATAGCTTCTCCGAGCTAAAGTGGCTTTTGGTTCAAAATATAATAGGAAGGAACTTATAGAATATACTAACACGTTCTTGAAGTCAACAGTGACAACATATATATTGTCCAACACCTTGGTTCTGTAGATGGCGTGTCTACCACCAAACTAAAGCTCCCTGATTCAATTCCTATCACGAACACTTTTTTTATATAATTTTTGAAATTAGGGAATTCCCTTTTCACAGTGATGAATGATTCGTCGGGGGACTGGGTGTTGTGTCTGTTCTAAATTTAAGTTAGTTTATAAGTCGTGTTCTGATATAACAGTCGGTTCAGAAAGTGCACGCTAAATACATAAAAAAAGTATATTTAATACATATCAAAAGTAATACCTGAAGAATGCGTGACTTTACGTATGGATACATGAAAGTATATTCATAAATGTTTTCCTAATCTAATTTCTATAGGAAAAGTTTTATATTAAACAAACTTTTTTTTTCATGAGCTCAACATTTTGTTAGTGTTATATTTTGTAAGTTATTGGTATCATTTGTCAAAAGTAACAGCTGCAGATCACAAGATTTGACATATGGATACGTGGATATAGTTACTTTTCTAGTGGTCAGGTAATTTTTATAGCTAATTAACTCTCTGGAATTAAAATGACTCGAAAGTCCACGGCCGTCAGAACGTAAGCTTGCCATTGAACCTAATCCTAAGACTCCTCCATACAATCCCTCACCTGGTACACATCCTCCATAAAAACTATTTCAACACAATCCCCCCACTGACGTATTACCCCCCTCCCCCCAGGGGATCTTGTTGCTTCAGGTTTCTCAACTAAAATGTTGTGTGCACGCCCATACACGCCACATGATCACCTCAACCAGCGTACCATGTTTATCACTAATACGTTTGGGGATATATACAAACCATGAAGTTCTTCATTATGTAACTTTCTCCATTCTCCTGGTCGTTAAGGCGATTGGCCCTTTTCATTCGGGATGAAAATACAGAGCAATGAGAACAAACGGTTATCTTCAAGAATTTTAAACGTTTTGCAATTTTCTTTTCGGAAATGGTTTGTTCAAGAATAGAAGCATGTTGATTAAGTTATACTTTTTATATAAACACCTCCTCTATAATTTTAACAGCAATCAAATATTAATAATTTTGAGATTTTTCAATAGAAAACAGCCGGCTCCATAACAAAAAATAAGAAAATTTAACAATTAGTAAACATTGATACATTATCTTAGAAGAGGTGTTGAAAATGTTAACATACACATTTCACTCATTCTAGAGAAAACTGATATTTCCAAACGTATGACTTTTTCGCAAAACCTGTCTGGTAGCTAGAGCCATCTACGGTTTTCGTGATCCATCTGTTCTTGTTACCGCGGAAAGATACTTTGGTAGGTTGTGAAGTCACGCCACGCCTTTCACTCTCCCGCCCACCATCCCACAAAATAGGTTTTAGAGTTGCACTTGACAGGATCAGGGGCCTTAATCTCTTTTACATCCAAATATTTATCTTAGCACTTTGTTATCAAGAACTCTCATTCCATTATTTACGTACAGAGTGAGATAAAAGAACAACAGCTAAAATTATAGTTTTGTACATTCTAAATTTTAGTTCCAGACTCGTTTTGGTGGCCGCATGGTCTAAGGCGTCAATGTCAGATAAGGGTTTGAATCCAAATCTGGTGTACTGAGGGTGGATTTTCCCTTAAAGATTTTCCACTCTCTTTATATCCGTGCAAATGTGAGTACACTTCCTCTAAATTAAACCTTCCTAATCCTTAACACATTAGTGTAATGAGTACATACGAGTAGGCTTGTAACCTGAATGGCTAGTAAAACTCGGTGTTACATATATTAAATAAAACGTTCTTTCTATGTAAATGTTATATTTGTGTGACCCGCCTCGGTGGCGTAGTTACAGTAGCCCCATGGCTTCTCTGGTGCTGACTTACAGCTGATGGCTTTGTAAAGTTAACAGACCAAGTTATGTATCCCTACGCTGAGCCATATGATCTGCAAGAACATGTGTTTATCAGCTGTCACTTCTGACAGTCAACATTTAGATATATACCTAAATGTTTACTGTCAGAAGTCAGCTGTGAGCTGTCTGTCAGCACCAAAGAAGCCGTGGGGCTACTGTAGCTAACGCGCTAGTCGTGTTGAGCTCGACTGCCGAGGACGGGGAGATCGAGGTTCGAATCTCGGTTGGGTGAACTGGGGTGGTTTTTCTTAAACGGTTTTCCACTCTCCCTCCACGCAAATGCGAGTTCACTTCCTCTAAATTCAACCTTCCCAATTCCTAATTAGTACTTAAGCGTATAACCCGAACGGGTAATAAGACTCAGTGCTAAATAAATAAACAAAATTTAAAAAATGTGTGTGTGTTGGTCGGCTGTTGCCCTGAGACGGGCGAACATGACGTAGCTCCTTCAATTGGACAGGTGTCATTTCCCGCCCCACAATACACTTCACTGCTCATGCGCACAGATACAATGTTTTTGTTGGATTCATCTCTTAGCGTCTCATCCATTTTAAAGCGAGCTTAGGTTCTTTTTATCGTGGCATGTAATGAGAAGGAAGGGTGGGGGTAGATTTGGAGACGTTAGGGTTACCTTATAAGTAACAGGTGGATAAGTGTTTTTTTATCAATGCTTCTCAATGACCGATCGGGTATACACATATGTTCTGAAATTTAATCAATGTTACACTATTTATGTTTGAAGTATTTTTAGAATTTATGTGTTGTTATCAGGGTATTTGAAATGCATTTTATAAACCGACTGACTATATCATCACACAACTTACAAGCTAGCTTTATTCTAGACCTGACACAACATCCACTACCCACGTGCGTTAATTCATCAGAGTGAAACGGGAGACATAAATTAAATACAATTATTTATTTTTGATCAAGGCGAGACTCGAATTTTATAGCCTCAATTCGGTAGGAAGATGGGCTACAAGATGAGCATTAAAATACAATTTTCACTATAAAAGAATCATCTGAAAAGTTTTTTTTTACTTTTCATTTCAGTTAATTGTGAATAAATTTCTACTAAATTCTAATTTCCCCATTTTCACCCCATTATTTTTCTACCCCAACGTTTTACTACCTTTTCATGTTATAAGCATATATGATAATAATTACTCTATTGGGAAGAAGGAGGCGTTTTAGAGTTATTGTTCCCGTATTTGCTTGGAAGGAGAGTGGGAAGAATCTCTTTTAGAAAAATCACTCTCAATAGAACTGACTAGAATTCGAACACGTATCTCGCCGTCTTCAGACGGCAAGTGACTGCTTAGTTAGATCATTCTTCCACCGAAATGGGTCCTATATAGATAATTTGTATGATGCTCCAAGAAAAATTGTGCAAATAACGTAATAATTGAATTAAATAGTCTTATAGTATTACTAAATTTCTACTTTAGATTCATTTCAAAATAAATATTACTGAAGCTCACACAAATTCAGAAATTCATCATTTATTTGATAAATGCTCTTTTTTTTAAATGCTAGACTATAAAATTCTATTCCATGACTTTAAATTGTGTATGTATTGCGGTTTACGTAATGACGTTCTTTTTTTTTCTCACGCCGCCACTGCAAGGCTTGCCCTCCATATCTTCTGACAAATAAACGTTTCTGGAATTTCAGCAGGCGAGCATCTAGTACGTGAGATGTTTAGTTCTGTCCCAGCCTCGGGTAATTATGGTCCTAGAGTAATTTCTCACTTTGAGGTGGGATGAAGCCAGCAGTGCTGCTTTCTACCGGATTATAAACAACCCAATATTTGTCTCTTAAGATGGGACGGAAGGGAACGCGAAAAAAAAAACAGTGTTTTTATGGCAAAACAGTTTAACGTGGAATCCGAACCACGGTGGAGGCCTGGTATTACACACATTCACAAGTTGTGATTAATACACGTCTTGTAAGAGGTGAAGGAAGGGTTTGGTAATCAGATGAATCTGTGCCGGGACCGAGGATTGAACCACGGTCCCCCAGCACAGAAGTCCGACACCTTACCCCTAGACCGCCAGGTCACCACTTGGCTCTATAACAAAGCTGTGACGTTTGACAAGCAACAAAGTTGACTTAGGTGGTTTTTATCCTCGGTAAAACTAGTAGTTAATGATTTATTAAGTCCTACACCTTGTGTCAATCGGCAACGTGTCTGCCTACTGAGTTAAGGCCCTTGGCCCTACCGAGTGCAACTCTAAAACCTATTTTGTGGGATGGTGGGCGGGAGGGTGAAAAGCGTGGCGTGACTTCACAACCAACTCGAGTATTCTTCCGCGCCAACAAGAACAGATGAATCACGAAAACCGTAGATGGCGCTAACTACCGAACAGGTCTTGCGGAAAAATCATTAGTTTGTAAATGTAAGTTTTCTCGAGAACGAGTGAAATTGGTATGTTAATATTTTCAACAACCCTTCTAAGAGAATGTATCGATGTTTATTAATTGTTACATTTTCTTATTTTTTGTTATGAAGCCGGCAGTTTTATGTTTGAAGAATGTCAAAATTATTGATATTTGATCACTGTTAAGATCATAAAGCAAGTGTGTATATATAAAAAGTATAACTTAATCAACATGCTTCTATTCTTGAACAAACCGTTTCCGAAAATAAAATTGCAAAACAATAAAAAAAATCCTTGAAGATAACCGTTTGTTCCCATGGCTCTGCATTTCCACGCCGAATGAAAAGGGCCAATCGCCTTAAGGGTTCCGGATTTGATTCTTTACACTGCCAACAAGTTTTATCTTAAGTTGGTTTGGAGCTTCCCACTTAACAGTGAATTATTACCTTTTGATGTATCGGATGTTGCGTTTTTTCGAGAATATGTGGGGTGCTTATATTATCAGTTGATTTAGAAAGTACACGGTTAGGTACCTCCAACATACACATAGAAAAATTGTAACCGATGTAATTTATTGTAAAACTTTTATTTAATTAGTATTATAAGTTTCTGGGGCTGAATGGTTTAGATAGGCGTTACTCTCACAATTAGACTAGACTGTCAGTGACAGTCAGGGTTTCGAATCCGGCCGAGTGTATAGAGATTGATTTATCTTGGATGGTTTTTCACCACTCCCCCTCTACGCGAATGCGGGCACACTTCATCTAAATCCAAACTCACCCATCCCTAACACATTATCGTGGCTAGTATTTTTTTTCTATCGCGACTTACTACCTGTTCGTGTAATACACTTATCATGATAATTACTCTAATGGGTTAGGGATGGGGAAGGAAGCATTTGCGTGGAATGAGAGTGGTAAACCACCCTCAGTACACCCAACTGAAATTCAATCCCCAATCACCCCCATCATTAGCAGACTAGTCTAACATTATAGTGACGCCTTAGACTGTTCGACCACTGAAGTGGGTCATAGTAAGCCCTATATGTGTGTATAACCCTAAATGTTAGTAACTACTTAGCAAGACGCGGTGACAACAAACAATAAGGGTCACATTTCTAGGAAATGATGACGGTTAATTCGTCTTAATGCCCCATCATAGTGACGTCACCATGAGTAGTTTATCAAACTTGTTAAGTTGTCAAAGTTTCAGTGACCCGGACAGTGAATATCGTTCAGGAATAGTCTGTGATATATTCTCTGAGGATGTCCTCTTTGTTTGCGACGCTTTTATCACGCCATACAGCTGACGATTCCAGGAACCAACACAATCTTCCCCATAATGCACTATCCTCAAAGCGTCCTATTTGTTTCTTATCTGTAATAAGAGGACTATTAATGTTGATTACACAATTACATAGCGTTGTTCAAGATTATAAAATATATGTATGTATGTAATTTATAATCTTGAAAATAGACATAGGGCCTAACTACACCCACAGCTATGACCACGCATATGCACCAATTTATAAATTGTAAAAGGGGGTGGAGGACAGAGATATATTGAATGTAGAAACATTTGCATGCGCTGGGAAGCATTTTTTTTCCTTAACACGCGTTCTTCTTGCCAACTGCCCAGTGCCCAGTTGCCCACCCCTACTCTCCCACAACCTAGCATTAAGATTCAAAATAAAAATCTCATTTGTCGTCGACACAGCTCTCATTCTCCACTTACATTAGTGTAAAAAAGAATCAAATCAAATATTCTACCTAAGGGGGTGGAGGGCACGTGCACCCTGTCTCCCCTCTTTAATTCGCACTTGACCACGCAGTTTAAGACGCAGCCCTTAGTTTGACTATCAGATCTCTTTCTGGTAACATTGAGGTGGAGTTTCTACCTGTGGCAGGCTTGTAGCGGAGAGGGAACGCCGTTCCGGCACTGCTTTTCATGGAGAAATATTTGTAAAACAAGTAGCAAAGTAAAGTGCTATGAAATTCTAAGATAACAAATTGATTTTAAATAAATATTATGTTAAAACTTTTTTTCATACTATGCATTAATAAAGTATGTTGAAATTAACTGTGCTCTATGCGATTTTTTGGAATTTTAGGGGATGTGCGTTAAGTAATTTTCTGCCTTATTAACCATTAGAAAGGCTCCAAATAGCTCCCTAGAGGAATTTATGTTTGTGACATCTTATCGCCTACGGCGTGGCGGTTAGGGGCCTGTGCCCCCCAAAAACTGCCTTCAACTTTGGGGTGACTACGGCCTTGCGTTCCGGTACTGATAAATTTACGACTAGACCCCTGATCCGTGGTTTTATCATCCTCTCTGCATAGTTATGCGAGAATATTTTTTTAAAAGACAACTTTCTCACCTACATCATGCCAATTAAGTTAATATTGAGACTAATGTTTAAAGTATATATATATATATATATATATATATATATATACACTAATGGATGGTTGCAGCTTTGGCTTTGAAAAGTCATCTCTCGCTAAAATGTATTTGAAGTTTTTTATTGGACACATTTTGTCCACCATGTTCCTGTTGGTGCTGGCCTCAGGTGATGGTCCCATGGGGGGGGGGGGAGGACGGAGGTACATCACCGTGTATGACTTGGGCCCAAGTCCAGACATAGACCGGTGTGGCTATGACGTCACGTTTTATACAGTACTGAATGTAGAAGAGATTTTTAGGCGATTTGGTTACAAGTTAGAGGAAAACCGTTATATTAGGCCTACTCTGGTTTCGGAGTTTGTGATCTGTAAAATGAACCATTCCCACCTTCGTCTGCCTACAGGGCTGAGGATCCCGAGTTTGATTTCAATCAGGGCATGAAAATGTATAGTTGTTGAAATGTGTATTTCCTCTTTCACATAAATGAATTAATGTCCGGAGTGGTCTGGATGTTGTCTTAGTTGTAGAGTTAAGTAAATTATTAATTTCATGTGCTGATATGATCAGTGGGTTCAGAAATTGCACCTTAAATACCTGAAATAATAAAAAAGAGCTATCGATACTTCTCTCTCAATACTAAGATATATTAAATTATCGATATTGGTATTCCGAAGGCACGTCTCTAGGTCTCTAGAGGCCGGTGGCGCCCCTAGCGGCCGGCTAGTGTAACCCGCGCCGCACACCTGGTAGAAGGTGTTATGACACGACCCTTCTTGTTTCACCGTGGTCTGCTCAAATTGTAGGTTTCAGACGAGACAGTGGTCCGGCGCAGCTTCTTGAATTGGACGTGAAGAGATGAGAGTACAGCTCTCTCCAAGAGTATGGACGTGAAGAGATGAGAGTACAGCTCTCTCCAAGAGTATGGACGTGAAGAGATGAGAGTACAGTCCTCTCCAAGAGCATGTACGCGAGAGAATTGGTGGAAATGTTCGCTGTTTGAGAACGAATCAAAGGGATTAGTTTCATCGAGCAGTTCGTGTGTTGTTCGCGTGATCCGCCAATGGAATTAAGTCGATCATTCGTATTTTGTCGACCTCGGTACTCTTGGGGTAAAGTGCTCGCCTCAGGACCCGATGTTTATTGGTTCAAACCCAGTCGGGGTCGATGGATATTTCTTGAGATATAAAAATTCGCAGCGCAACTTCCTTCGGAGGAGAAGAAAAGCTGTCGGTACCATGTCGATTGTGGCAGGTAAATGGACCCTGGAATTTATGTGGAAATACCTTTCCCGGCAAAATTGTTAGGCTATTTCGAGCTTGATCATAGAAATTCTTGTGTACTGATGTAATCATTCGGTTCAGTAAATGTACATAAAATACTTTAGATAAATAAAAAAAACACTATTGTTTTATTTTGTTTCGTTCATCACAACGTCTTTCTACTCGTTTGAGTGTGTGTATGTATAGTTATACTAATTACTCTAATATGCTAAGGATGTGGAAGGTGACATTTTGAGGAAGTGTACTTGCATTTGTTCAGGGGAAACGTGAGAAACTATTTCCGGTGGAAAAAATCTCCCTCAGTACGACAAATCCTGACATCACCATCACCGGAAAACCTAAACCTGGCAAGCCTGACGTCTAGTCCTCATGCCCCCCGATGTTTTTGGCATGTTATTAGGTTACTTATAGCTAGAACCGGCACTGAATAACGCGAACAAAATATATTTTACTTTATCTAAATAGTCAAATGGGGGCAAAATAAAAACAACAATAATTGTATTTAGAGACATTTTGATATAATAATAAAAAATCTATTGTAAATAATATGTCTCCTTGGCGGGACTCGATCCTTGATAATTTTACTTTTGATGACCAAAGACCCTGACAAAGAATAATACCAAAATATTGTGTTCTTTAAATTTTAAAATGACACCTGGACATGAACCTGAGACCTTTGGATTTGTACACCAATGCTCCAACCACTGAGCTATTCATGAATCGTCCCGTAGACCAGAGTAATTCTTCACTCATATTTTAAGGCAGAGTCTATGATGGACATGAGGAGATCGTCAGCTATATATCAGTGATCAATCAGAGATCACGAGCTATCAGGGCTTTATGCTGCCAATAGAACAAACGTCCATAACAGACTCTGCCATAAAATACGAGTGAAGAATGACCATGATTACGGGACGACTACTGGATAGCTCAGTGGTTGGAGAGTTGGCGTACGAAGCTAAAGGTCCTGGTTTCAATTCCCTTGTCTAGTTTTATTTTTCAATCTAAAGAATAACTTATGATACTTAGATTCGGCTATAAGAGTAATTAGAAAATATAATAGCTCGGCTATTTAACCCATCACCAAAATATTGGTTAAATGAAATGTCACCCTCCTCGGTGGTCGAACAGTTTATGGCGTCACCCTCATAATAGACTGAACTGTCGATGACGGGGAGATTGGAATATGAAACTCGGTCAGGATGGCTTATCCTAAATGGTTTTACTCTCTCGACGTAAATGTGGGTACAATTCCTCTAAATTCAAACTTACTCGTCCTTAACATATAAGAGTAATCAGTACATATGTTTATAGCCCGAATGGGTGGTAAGACACTGTAATAAAAAAACATATGTTCTAAAAGTTAAAAATGTTTAGACATTCTTTCCTTCTTCACACTAATAAGAGTATTTCCTCCTTTCGTCGGGTATAATAATAATAACAGTCCCATAATGCACTGCGTGGACATGGTAACGAATGTCCGAACAGGAAACCGCAGCCCTCTATCCCCCCTCCCCTCCTACCGTCGAGTTTTTACCACTAAAAAGGTGAAACAGTTCAAGCGTTGCGTCTGAATTTTTGTCACGATTGTTTGAAAAAACCCCAACATGGTTTTATTCCTTCCGAATGACCCTTGGCGATGCTAGTGCCATCTATTATCAATATTGTTATTATTATTAATTATATTTAGACCAGCTTCGGCGGTCGCGTGGTCTAACACCGCTACTCTCGCAGTAGAATAGACTGCCCATAGCGGGGAGATCGGGGTTCGATCCTGGTCGAGTGTAATGAAGGTGATTTTTTCCAAAATGGTTTTCCACTCTCTACGTAAATGTAGGTACACTTTCTATAAATATAACCTTCCTAATCTCTAAATCCATGAGACTTTATACTATGGAGTATACTAATTCCTATTTCAGAACTATTCTGCACATCCATTAAAATTTTGATTTGTTTTGTTCCAGTATTATCCGACATTTCGGTTATCCAACCGACCGACTTCTGGAACAATATTATTTACAAGCTAGTGTTTGCCAGTTTCCCATCTTAGTTATGCTCAAGCAAGTTTCGAATAGTAGCTTACATTTTATATTTCGGAAAATATTAGTGATCTCTGGAATTACAAACTTTTGTTCTAAAACAAAAATGGTCGAAGAACTACTCTAAATTTTCCACCGCTATATAAATAACATTACCATATTTATTGACGTTTTAATTATATATTAGTTGAACCTCAATAAACGCCGAATAAATATTAATTTGAAGTTATTTTTATAACAACGTAAAAGTAAAATAAAGTTTCTGGAATTTTTTGTTTGTTTTATAAACACTGCGACATACTACCCATCCGGGATATACTCCTTCTTAAAGTTTCTTTCTACGAAAAATGGGCTATTTCAATTCAAAATCTTACTTAACATTTATTTATTTATTTTATCATTTCCTTGTTCCTGGTTTTAATTCCCCCCCCCCCCCCNTTTTTTCTCCCGCGGGACTCTCTGAATATTTACAGTGATAGGGTAGGGACAAGTATAGTATAGGCCTACTTTGTAATAAATTGTATCCGCATTTGTGTGGAGGGAGAGCCTTAGACGAATTCATCTTAGGCACACATAAAAACAACTAATAATAATAATATTGGTTCAGTTAATTTGAAGCTCAGTACGTTTTCATTGAAAATACAATTAATAGCACATTTATTAATATTCGTAAATTTTGAAAAATGACACCTGAACATGAGAATCGAATCCGGAACCTTCGGCTTAGCACGACAATGTTGTACCACTGATCTATCCAGGATTCATCTGGTGTTCGGTGTCATTATTCAACCAAAGTTTAGGGCAGAGTCTGTAATGGACGTGGAAATCATCAGCTACCTTTAGAGCTTCGCTAGTCATGTACAATTAATTGGACTAGCATATTATTTATCCAAATTTATCAATATCACAACAAAATTGTTTAGCAAAATAATAAAAGCGTGTGAATGAAAATAATTGGCAAATACACCTGCTTCAATAATTATAGATATATATTTATAACTTTAATTAGTTTGAAAATTATTAATCTTCTATACCAAATTATAATTATTTCATACATAAAAAAACTTCGATTTATTTACATTTTCTTAAGCATTATTTCTTTTTTTTGTTACAATATCTTGTTTAAAAATAATTATTAAGGATGCGATTTTTTTAAACAATTGAAATTATATAAAAATGGAGTCCCGAGAGATATAAATCAACACCAACTCTTAAAAAAAATATGACAAATAGAAAACAAAACACGTTATAAACTTTCAAATTAGTGTCTAGCGTCTAAATTGCCGGTCGAAAGAACATTAGCACTCTTGATATTATTATTTGAGCTAGTAATAACAGTAATCTCTTTCCTTTTTGTCTCGGCTGCCATGTAGCCACATTGAAAGGGTTGGGGGAATATGAAGGGGGGGAAGGGGGGGGGGGTAAAAACAAAAGATGAAGAAGGGAAAAAAGAATGAAGAAACAAGCAAGGTAGAAGAGAGATGAATATATTCTTTTACGTGGACCGAAGAAAAAAGATATATATATATATCTCCAAGACTTGTTTCAAATAGTGGTTCGTAACTCCACTGGTTCAAACCAACAACAGGTATTGTTCTCTATCGTGTGGGTAAGGGAAAAGACGGTATGTCCATAACCCACGGCGTAGTGATTTCAGGGTTGGACGAAAGGGAAAGCAAAAATGGGTAAGTGTTTTTTGCAGTTTTCATAATAAAACATTTATGTTAGCCAAAATAGACCAAATATTGCTCCAATAGAAACATAGAGCTTAATTTTCTAAACATGGTGATATCAACAATTGTTGAATATCTTTCATGAGCATAGTGGCATTAGATGAGAAACCTTTTAATTGAAAATAAAAAGTTCTCATTAAATCCTAGAACACCCTTGACAGATATTCAACAACTTTTAATATATACATGTTTAGAAAATTAAACTCTATGTTTCTATTGGAGCAATACTCGATTTATTTTTGCCAACTAAATATTTTGCAACAAAAACTGCAAAAAATACCGCCATTAACTCAAAATACCCTTCCATCCTGACTTAGGGACGTTGCTTACCTGTGACGTTGCTTACCTGTGACATCACGACCAGTCAAGATAGTATTTATCATGTGCTTACGTTTTATTAGGCAAGTTTTTAACGATATAACATTGAAACAAAAACTATGAATTCTTAAATAATTCTAAAATCAGTCCTATATTATCATAAAATATACATTTTTTAATCTTTAAATTATATTTTATGTGAACATTTTTTTTTGTATCGTCTAAAACTCGTCTACAATTCACGTCAATGCCCTGTAGGAATCTTCCCGATAGGTGATAAGATTAAAAAATTACGTGGAAACAAAACAATATATATCTAAAATAGAAACCAGAAACAGGTAATTTTGAAACGCAAGTAAATGGCGGACAGGCACAAATGGTATAGTGGGCTTGTATACTCGTCAGAGCAAGAGGGGAGGCATCATTAGCAGATAAAAAGGAAATCTTGCAGGCTGAATTAATCATTTACTTCCCTCTCTTTGTATTGCGTACGTTGGCGTCTAAGGGCAGGTTCATAGTCAGACTTAGTACGACTCAAGTAGTGAACACAGGACCACTGTAACCAGAGCTTGGGGGAGAGTAGTTAATATGCAACCCACCTCGAAAAATAGCTTCGCCATTATCAAGCATGTAGTGTCACTAATACCCCATGTTTTGGCCAAGTAACCGGTATATTAGACACAATATTACGCCCAAATTGGTCCTTTAAAAAAAATTATTAATTTGACAACAGCGAGGTTATGATCAGTTTAATTGCGTTTTAAGTTTTTAAATAATTTTTTGTATTCTTCTAAATATTGTTAAATAGTTTAACTGGTCTCATTTTCCCTAAATTATAATACATAAAACCATACTACGATGTGACGTCTAGTTCTAGCTGTATTACCTACCTAAGTTAGGTGTTATCTGTGGAGTGAGACGGGCTCTTAAGACGTCTGGTTCTAGCTGTATTACCTACCTAAGTTAGGTGTTATCTGTGAGGTGAGACGGGCTCTTAAGACGTCTGGTTCTAGCTGTATTACCTACCTAAGTTAGGTGTTATCTGTGGGGTGAGACGGGCTCTTAAATGATTTCTTACGCTCATTTGTTCCGTCACATTATTTTGTATTTAATTGTTTTAGATAAACAATTTTGTTTTGTTTCTCGGTGGGAACAGCTACCTGGATTTGTCCAACACAACTTGGTCGGCATAGTTAAAATATGCACAGTAACATAATTGAAATCGGGTGCTTGCCTTTTTTCAAAGTGAGAAATCAACGGAAAGGGGGTCTGGATGTGGTGTCTTTTCTAAGACTTAGTGAGTCTATAAGTTATGTGACAATATAAGTAATCGGTTCAAAAATTTCTCGTTAAATATTCCAAATTTAAAAAACAAAAGATATTATTTTAATATAACGTTACCCATTCCTTCTATATGCAACTTCTAAGGCGTTATTCTCATGTCAGAGGGGATTCCCGGTGATGAGGTATAAGGTTCGAATACCAACTGGGTGCACCTGGAATATTATTTTGTTATTGGTTTCCCATTTTTTAACACCTCATCTTACTACCTGTTCTGGTTGTACGCATATATACTGATTACGCTTGTGAGTCAGGGATGAGTAAGTTTATATTTAGAGGAAGTGTAGCAACATTTCTGTAGAGGGAGAGTGGAAAAACCACCCTCATTACACCCGACCTAGATTCGATCCCCGATCTCCCAGTTATCGGCAGTTTAATCTATCGAGATTAGGTTAATCTTTAGGAATTAGGTCGGTTTCCTATTACTCCTTCGTGTAAATATGAGTAAATTTCCTCTAGATTTTACCTTACTCATCCCCACTTCATTAGAGTAATTGGTGCGTTAATTTATCGCGCGTACGTTAAGTGAGACGCGGGAGGGGGGCAGGACTAGTGCAAAGCTATATTTTTTATTTCCCTCAACGCCATCGGTTTTAATGCGCGTTTATGTCGATATTTTCCATGGAAATTACTAGACCGACAAAACACTAAAGCTCGAAAGAAGAGAAAATGATCAAATAAATAACTACAACAACAACAATAAAAATAATAATAATAAAAAAAGAAATCGATTCGGACAGCGAGTCAATCGATATTATCTTCCACTGTGTGAAATTATACTCTATCGGACTGTTGCAAGACAACTCACCTTTTTTATGTTATTATTATTATTATTATTATTATTATTGTTATTACTATGATTGTTATTATTCAACTTGTGAAGCGTAGAGATTGGACATGGATCGTTACCAGGGAAAGGAATGGTGTGAGATGGTGAAATTTTAAACATTTCGAAACTCTTCTTATTGGTTTATCTACGATCCAGAGGTAATGGAACCTGTACTGCTTACGAGCTTTAGGAGAAGCTTTAGATATTTCAAAAACTACTCTGAGAACAATTTGATAGAATTAATTGTCTTAAAATAGTTATATTAATATGTTTAATACATGGCATGGTTTTAGTGTCTGTGACTTTATCTCAATTGTTTTCTTACTACATATATACATACATACATACATACATACATACATACATACATACATACATACATACATCTATTTATACATGCTCTTTTATCTACGTTTCTATTTACACTTATTACAAAGATATATAATATTTATATATGGGCCATCTAAATAGATCTAACTTCATGTTTCTCTAACAATACATATATCTTCCTATTTGTTTATCTCTCGAGAAATCCGTCTATCTACCTACATATTTATCTTCCTAAAGGAATATTTACACATATGTATTTATCATCCTATCTACATATTCGTAACTATCTACCTAGATACATACATACTCTTCTATACATCTAAATATTTATTTATCTATCTGCCTACATTCCTATTTTAATAACAAGAACCTTAGCTGGCAGCCAGGACAGTTACTAGATCTACTTTCACGTGATCTTCAGCTGTCACTTCTGATAGATATTACCAATACCTAAAGGATTACCATAATAATAGAGTAAAATGTCATTTTTATCAGTGCTGACCTAAAAAAAATATGTTTGTATTTTCTAAAATGTTCTTCCTACTATATCTAGAGCGTGACCTGGTGGTCTAGGGGTAAGGTGTCGGACTTCTGTGCTGGGGTCCGGGGTTCAATCCTCAGTCCCGGCACAGATTTATCTGATTTCCAAACCCTTCCTTCCCCTCTGACAAGACGTGTATTAACCACAACTTGTGAATGTGTGGAATGTCAGGCCTCCACCGTGGTTCGGATCCCATGTTAAACTGTAGGTCCTCCATTTCATCTCACAATCACCCTACCATTACACATTAGCTTAAGTGAGTATAACCCGAACGGGTAGTAAGACGCGGTTATAATAATAATAGTACTATATTTATATCCACGCTACATACTCGAATATACCTTGACGTATATTATTTATATCGTATTGTCTGTTTTAGGATTGTCCGGGTAATATAACCGATACCTCCGTCCTTCCCCGCCTCTTCTTCAAGAGGATTACTTAAAAAAATATATAATGATTCTGTGGGGTAGCTTTCCTTCTAGGGATCTTTTTTCCATTTCCAGGTACCTAATAGAACTTACATATGATATGGACTCTATGGGGCACGTCATGTTCATGAGAACGTTCTAAGATGGTGGACACAAAGTAAAGAGTAATGTGTATTTTCTCCCATACATTCTGATAAACTGTCAGATCCGTAAACACAAATCACGCTAACTGCTGATATAAATAATTTGTATGGAGCACCTCGCAGACTATCTTTATATTCTAGCTATGTATAGAGACATTTTAAAAAAGAATCGCAAGATTTGTAAAACGAAATCACATACACTCCACCAAAGAGTACGAATTAAATACTATAAACTGTTACAGAAACATTGAAAAAATATTAGCCTTTCTGTCCACCAAAGAACATCACAGCTAATTTAAATTGTTAAAAGAGATCTTGATATGTATTATTTGCTCATAACTCAAAAATTATTGATTTCATACAAATATATTCCAAATAAAATATTTATTTTGAACAGTTCTACCACTTCACACTGATTAGTTATTTCGTATCTCAATTAGTTGTGAAGATATGATCAAAATTGGATATTTACGCTCATGTAAATTACCATTAAAGCCAGAGTTTCCATTTTGTTGCTTAGTGTTGATAAATATCTTAATACAAACTTTTATCAAAATTGTTAAGGCTGGTAAGAATTTTTTTATTTATTTGCCCATCGGTAAACTACCCTTAATTTTAGGGTAAGATGTTAAACTTCAAAATCATGCTCTATGAAAACTTATTAAAACCCTAGATACCAAGTTTTAACCCAATTGGTTCTGGGATTAGATACAGACAGACAGACAAACAACATCACTAAAACTTCTTTTTAGGTTCCAGGGTTCATGAAACGTCGACATTAATATTTATCAAAATCTTGAATTATTTTGTTTTCAAAAACAATACTTTCTCTCTTCGAGAGTGTTAGAGAAAGTAAAAAGTTTGAAAAGAGTTCAAAACAACAGGGAATAAACTTGACCCGAATCTCGAAATTGCAGTTGTCTGAGATAAGCCTGACCCCTAGTAACTTTATATCGCATACATTTTAATATGTACGCTATTTTTGAGGGCTAGAAAAAAATTACAATCAAAAATATATATATTATTTGGCACTGTACAAATAATTTTGTAAAAACAAATGTCGTAATAACTGCTTGAAACTAAAGGTTTTAGAAATAAATATTATGTCTACAACAGCTTAAGGTGGGGGGGAGGGGGGTACGCGAGTAAAGAACATTGTTTTTTTTTGCCAAAATTAATAAGATATTTCTCCAGTACAAACAAAGAGTTTATTTATTTCCTCATGTTGATATCAACAATTCCTGAATATCTCTGATGAGCATGGCGGCTTTATCTAACAAACCTTTTTAAATGACGACAAAAGTTGGCATTAAATTACATGACACCCTCAAAAGATATTCAAGAAATTTTGAGATCACTATGTAAAAAAAAATTATATTTTTATACTGGAGCAATATTTTATTTATTTTAGTCAAAAAATGTTTTACCATAAAAACTGCAAAAACACTGGCCTTTTGTCTCGTCCTCTTCAAGCCCATCTTAAATAACTCTAGGATTACTAGTGATATAAATAACACAGTCGAGGACCCAGGCATCATCAAACCCGGTCTACCGATTCTAGAATCAGGTGTTCTTGACACTCACCAAACTTTACCTGGTTTGATTATAATATTTTATTCTACCCTTTGCAAATCGTGACATTAGTTACTGGGGGGGGGGNAAGAACCTTATCTGACAGCTAGAACAGTTACTAGATCTACTTTCATAGGAAGAACCTTATCTGACAGCTAGAACAGTTACTAGATCTACTTTCATAGGAAGAACCTTATCTGACAGCTAGAACAGTTACTAGATCTACTTTCATAGGAAGAACCTTATCTGACAGCTAGAACAGTTACTAGATCTACTTTCATAGGAAGAACCTTATCTGACAGCTAGAACAGTTACTAGATCTACTTTCATAGGAAGAACCTTATCTGACAGCTAGAACAGTTACTAGATCTACTTTCATAGGAAGAACCTTATCTGACAGCTAGAACAGTTACTAGATCTACTTTCATAGGAAGAACCTTATCTGACAGCTAGAACAGTTACTAGATCTACTTTCATAGGAAGAACCTTATCTGACAGCTAGAACAGTTACTAGATCTACTTTCATAGGAAGAACCTTATCTGACAGCTAGAACAGTTACTAGATCTACTTTCATAGGAAGAACCTTATCTGACAGCTAGAACAGTTACTAGATCTACTTTCATAGGAAGAACCTTATCTGACAGCTAGAACAGTTACTAGATCTACTTTCATAGGAAGAACCTTATCTGACAGCTAGAACAGTTACTAGATCTACTTTCATAGGAAGAACCTTATCTTACAGCTAGAACAGCTACTATATCCACTTTCGCGTATTCATACGTCAGGTCACGTGATCTGCAGCTATAATTTTTTATGGATATTGTCAATACTTACAAACTAACAATAATAATATAGTTAAATTCTATCAATTTGGCTCTTAACATGTTTGTATTTTCTAATGGGTTATTCCCTACCAAAATTCTGTTTCCCACATATTGCTGTATTTAATCAAGTTCTGTCCCTTCTGGGTTTGATCACGTGTCCACTGTTTACCACTCGACCACAGGGCCGCTATCTCGGTTCCGACAAGAAACTGTCGTGCAAATGTCCAGCTAGTGCTGGTTTACCTAATCTTCCAACATTTCACGGTACGTTACACACGGAAACAATTATGAGCCGGCCCGACCTTCGTTCTCTGAGAGAAAACTTCTGCAAGAACATTTCGATAATGTACAACCAGTGTTTACCAAACTTTCGAGCCATGGCATCACTGACGTAGCCGTTACAGGTCTTAAGAAGTAATATATATTAGTATAGCCATGTCTTTCTTTCGGGCGATACAGTAAGCTCTCCATTATCCGTATTCAGGTTATCCGGTTTGCGGATTATCCGTGCTAGTTCTTCCTGAGATAATGGTAGGTTTTTTATAGTTTTTATAACAAAAATTTATATGACCAAAATAAATCAAATATTTATTCCATACAAACATGAATATTAATTTCCCACACATGATGATATCAACAGTTGTTCAGTCATTATCATAGCAAGATTAGATATGGTTAAGACTTAGAAACCCCACTTAAGATTCCAATAGAAAGGTGATGGGCTGAATAAATAGAAGAATTATTAGAAAAATAAATTAGAAAAATTAATCTTAAGTTAACAGTGATTATATTTAAATAGTGAAAAACACGTTAACCAATGATACAACAAGCATGAGATAAGTGAGATAAAAAATTAATAAATTGATAGATTAAAATAAATCCATGTGTACAACAATAGATATTAAGCCAATGGGTGACCATCAGTCAAAATAAACACATAGACAACATAGGCCCTATTAGAATAATTCATATAGCACAAAAACTTATAAAACTACACACAGTTAAAGTCTAGTACAATGGAGATCGTTGTTAAATGGAATCAAACTATTTTATAAACTCTCCTCTCATGACCCGTTACTCGTGGGTTCAAACCCAGCCAAGGTCAACGAATACATACTGAGCGATTAAAATCCGTGGTACAACTTCCTTCGGATGAGATGTAAATCTGTCAGTCCCATGCTGATTGTGACATGTAAAATAACCCTGGAAGGTATGAGAAAAATACCTATCCGACAAATTTGGTAGGTCCTTTCTCACTCGCTCGTAGAATATCAGTGCGGAAAACAATAGGAAACTACATCACTTTTAGGTATTCTATAGTACATGTACTTTCTCCCAGATGGTGCGGACAGCACTAACCGGCTCCGGAGGGATGGGAAGCACACAAGGACCAGGTTGAATATTCTTCATTACATTATTTCTAAAAGTAGAAAGATAAAATAATTATAATCCTCTACGATACCAGGAGTAGAGACTGTGTCGCGACCTATGAGCAGTTGAGAGAACTACTCTATAGGAACACTCAGATAGGAAAAGGGGGGAAGGGGAGATGGACCACTTCAACTTGAGACGAGTTTCCAAGAAGTCACACTCATGGGTGAAGCCTGCCTGACTGACGTATTAGCGTCACAACTGTCTTTATGGCAGGAAAATTTTGTTTATTTAACATAAAACGCACCCGCATTTTCGTAAGAAAATAATCTCCTTGTCCAGCTTCAAGCATTTGACATCCCCGTCATTGGAAATCCATTATTTTACGAGACTAACGGCTTGGATCTAAAGATTGTTTACATCAACTACTGTTTCCAGCCTGTGACAGTTTTTTATTCAAGCCATATATATCCATCTACCGGCTGGCCAGGCCTGTCGTAGCTTCATATGATATATAATACAACTTAAGACTAGGACAGACACAACATCCAGTCCCCTGGCCGTTAATTTATCAATGTTAAAGGGTAAATCCACATTTATTGAATAATAAATGTTTCGGTCCTGTCGGGAATCGAATCCGGGAACTTTAGCTCAGTAGACAGACACGCTACCACTGAGACTTAAAACATAAAGATGCGAGGTGTAAACAAAAAAACATATTTTAACATTTTACCTCTCAGAACTTTTTCCGACTCTTTAAACGGAACCGAAATTTTAAAAATTCCTAAATTTTAAAGTTCCTCTTCAGTTTAATTCTCTCTGTCACGTTCGCAATAGACTGGACTGCATATGGTGGGGAGATCGGGGTTCAAATCTCGGTTGAATGCTATGAGGATGGCTTTTTTCCTAACCGATTTTCCACTCTATATCTAGATAAATGACAGTACACTTCTTCTAAGTTACACCTTCCCCACACTACACACATATTGGCGTAATTAATACCCATGCATTTAAACCGGACGGGTAGTAATACACGGTTTTAAAATCCAAAGAAATAAACATATTCTGATACTCATTGAAGTATCATTGAATTGTTTTGAGTATGAGGAGGGTTGATTTTATATGATATGTACCCGCATTCGTATGGAAGATGAGTGGGAAACAATTTAGAGAATGCCACCCTTAGTACACCCGAACGGTATTCTAACCCCAAAATAACATCATCAGTAATAAAGTGTATTGCGAGAGTGACGTACTAGACAATTAGACCACCGAAGGGGGGTAAAAAGTTCATCACTACTTATACCACCTTACCACCGGTACGAATACGCTGTACTTGTTTACGTTTGTTTTAACACCGCGTCTTAATACCTGTCCGGGTTATACGTTTATCTACTAATTACGGTAATGGTTTTAGGGATTAAGAAGAGTTTACAAAGAGGAAGTGTGCCCGCATTTACGTGTAGAAAGAGTGTAAAACTGTTTTGGAAGAACCGTCTTCAGAACATTCGACCGAGATTCAAACTCCGATCTCTACGTAATCGTCAGTTTAGTCTACTGCGAGAGTAGCGCCTTAGACCACGCGGCCACCGAAGCGGGTTTTTGTTCTTGTTTAAAAAAAACAACTAAGATGAACCTTCGAGCGAACGCAAGATTGAATCTCATTAGTTAGTCACTACGCACAAACTATCTTCTTTTTCTTTTTTTACTAACAAAACAAAAAGTCAACAGCCTATGACGTCATCACACAAGAAACGAGAAAAAAAAAAGAATCGCAAACTTATTTATAAATAGGTTGTCTGACTGGTGTTTGTACATATTTTATTTTCATGTTTTGAGTTCGCTCATTTTAAAAAAAAAGAGAGGGGGGGGGTATTAATATTACTGCACTCTTTCTAATTGTTTCCTCCAAATGTGACGTATATTTACTCTCCCCACTGGCTGTTATTACTAAGAACTAAGTATTTCCGTTTTCCCTAAAGCTCGATTCACACTTTCCAAGAAAATGGAGAGCAGATTCTCCTTGAATGACGCAACCATTCACACACCAGCAGACATGTTTTGTTTTCTTTACCCCATGACGCTTTGCAACAAATACCAGAAACAGCAGGTTATCAACAAATATTTGATTTTAGAGTAGATATATTTATATTTAAGAGAAATATCACTATGAATATTTTCAAATTTGTTTTTTTAGTTAGTTTCTTATAACTGACAAAGGAGATTTAAACCATCAAAACTACAAAAAATATAATGAACATCCCCCCAGTCTCCCTCCACCTTGGGAGAGAATGTAAAACCACAATGTGGATAAAGCTACCCCCGATGTATCCTCACGGAGGTGATCCACCACTTTTTGATTTGTGGTCAGACGTCTTAACTCCTCGCCTAGCCTTACTTGTTATCACAGCCACTAAACTGTGGAATTGTCCCAAGTTGGTAAAATTTATAAAGCGATGCTATGTAAGAAAGAAGTATTTGGGAAAGTTTATTACACTTGATGGATAGCGCATGTTTTCTAGGAACATAATTACATCAGTTAGTTCCTTGTCATCGTATTTTATGTCGCTGTGTTATTCACACTGAGTGGGATGTAATGCAAGGCCTACTAATATAGCCAGTAATATGTAAATACCCGCCTCGGTGGCGTAGTTGGCTAACGCGCTAGTCGTGTTGAGCTCGACTGCTGAGGACGGGGAGATCAAGGTTCGAATCTCGGTCGGGTGAACTGAGGGAGGTTTTCCCTAAATGGTTTTTCACTCTACCTCCACGCAAATGCGGGTTCACTTCCTCTAACTCAACCTTTCCAATTCCTAATCCATTAGCGTAATTAGTACTTAAAGCTTATAACCCGAACGGGTAGTAAGACGCAGTGCTAAATAATAATAATAATAATAATAATAATAAGATAATTAAATATCAAACAAGCAGTTTCAAATATAAATGGGACTTATTTGGTTGAACAGTATCTGATAGCTATAACAGTTACTAGATCTACTTTCATAGGAAGAACCTTATCTGACAGCTAGAACAGTTACTAGATCTACTTTCATAGGAAGAACCTTATCTAACAGCTAGAACAGTTACTAGATCTACTTTCATAGGAAGAGCCTTATTTACAGCTAGAACAGTTACTAGATCTACTTTCATAGGAAGAACCTTATCTGACAGCTAGAACAGTTACTAGATCTAATTTCATAGGATGAACCTTATCTAACAGCTAGAACAGTTACTAGATCTACTTTCATAGGAAGCTCCTTATCTGACAACTAGGAAAGTTTCTAGATATACTTTCAAATGTTCTATACATCAAGTTACGTGATCTACACCTTTTGATATATATTATCAACCTTTATAAAATAAAATAGTAAAATGTTATCATTGTTGAACTAAAATATGTTTATATTTTTTTAGTTACTTCCCCCCAGAATACTTATATAGTTTATTCCTTTTAACAAGGCAAGAAAGGAGATGACGTGTGGTTTTTGATCACTCGCTTTGTCGGTCTGTTCTACCTGCTGTGTCACGGTCCTGTAAAGGAGAGCCCCTTGCATCTCCCCACCCTCCTTACCCTTCCTCGCTCACAGCTGATTCCATTCATTCCCGGCAGTGACCTTGACCTACAAATGACCCATTTCTCGGCTCGGTCCGAGTCTAATCGGCCGAACAACCGCTTCTCAGAACATCTGAAATACCAGTGAGTTGGAACTAGGAATGCATGAGGTATCACCCATACATTTATATTATATCGATTTTATGATTCCGATTATATCGATAAAACGACCATTTTTTTCTTTTCTTAAAACATCGAATATGATTGGCTTGCGCATAAATACCGGTGGACCTAATATGAATAATAATGACAATTAATATATGACTATTACGATTTAAACAAAATTTAGGCACATTACAAAATATAATAAGACTTTTTTTGTTGTTAAATTAGTATCTTAAAGAGTCGCGGAGATATACCCTTTTTGTAGCCGCGTGGTCTAACGCGTTTCTCTATTATTATTATTATTATTATTATTATTATTATTATTATTATTATTATCATCATCATTAGCACCGCGTCTTACTACCCGTTCGGGTTATACGCACTTACGCTAATGTGTAAATGATAGGGTGATTATGAGATGAAATGGCGGACCTACAGTTTAACGTGGGATCCGAACCACGGTGGAGGCCTAGCATTCCACACATTCACAAGTTGTGATTAATACACGTCTTGTCAGAGATGAAGGAAGTGTTTGGGCAATCAGATAAATCTGTGCCGGGACCGAGGATTGAACTTCTCTAGTATTGGATAAAACTGCTGAAGGCGTAGAGATTGTGGTTCGATCTAAATCGGATGCAATGAAGTAGCTTTTTTTTCTAAATGGTTTTCCACTCTCCTTTTACGCAAATGTGGGTGCACTTCCTCTGAATTAAAACTGTCTAATATATAAACTATTAGTACATAGGGGTATAACCACAAACTGGTATTAAGACGAGGCACTAAAAATAATATTTTTGGAGATGTGATCAACATTGAAATCTCCATGCTTATATTAAGTGTCCTTTAATTAATTTTCATGGAAAAATAAGTATCGCCATTTTGTTTATAATGTTAAAATTATTTATAGAAATGAAGTATATAGTTGTAGCAGATTTTGATAAAATTGATTTTTTTCTTCATCTAACCTTAAGTATAAGCCACTCCCTTAGGGTTATATATCTTATTTTAAAAACTCGTCAGATAAACTTATAAAAGCCCTAGATAGCCTACCAGGTTTTTTCCATCCTGATTGGTGAAATTATTTCTGCTCTTAGCTGAGACGCAGACACGGACTGATAGCATCGCAAAATATACTTTTCCTTGTACAGGGGGTCAACAAATGTCAACATTTATCACAAACTCAAATTAGATTTTTTTTGAACGATCAAAATAAGCTTTTAAATTATTATTATGTTTATTAATCCTCAGGTGGCCTGGCGGTCTAGAGGTAAGATGTCCGACTTCTGTGCTGCAGTCCGGGGTTCAATCCTCGGTCCCGGCACAGATTTATCTAATAACCAAACCCTTCCTTCACCTCTGGCAAGACGTGTATTAATCACAACTTGTGAATGTGTGGAGTGTCAGGCCTCCACCGTGGTTCGGATCTCACGTTAAACTGTAGGTCCTCCAATTAATCTCACAATCACCCTAACATTGCACATTAGTGTAAGTGCGTATAACCCGAACGGGTAGTAAGACGCGGTGCTAATAATAAAATATAATAACAATAATAATAATATTAATCCTCAAACCCGCCTCGGTGGCGTAGTTGGCTAACGCGCTTGTCGTGTTGAGCTCGACTGCCGAGGATGGGGAGATCGAGGTTCGAATCTCGGTCGGGTGAACTGGGGGGGGG
>CABFVZ010000884.1:127865-147073 GCA_902151445.1 Timema monikensis
ACGCAAATGCGGGTTCACTTCCTCTAATTCAACCTTCCCAATTCTTAATCCATTAGCGTAATTAGTACTTAAAGCGTATAACCCGAACGTATGGTAAGACGCGGTGCTAAATAATATTAATATTATTATTATTATTATTATTATTATTATTAATCCTCAAGTTATTTATGATCTAGTAGATGCTTAAAAATATTTCAATCGGCTAACAACGGAAAATAATTTCTTCACGTTTTAAATAATTATGTAGCTTGTGTTGAAAAGGGCGTGAACCAATATTACAGCCTGTCGCTGATTTGAATACAAGGTTTTTCCTAATTGTCAGAGTGAGTTAACAGCCGAGTCATATTTAATCCATTCTTCCTGGAATTTCAATTCCTCAATTTTTTTGTTTTATTTTAAAGATTTTTTTTAACACCATGTCTTACTACCCGTTTGGGCTACACGCCTATCTAGGTCTACTAATAAATCTTATGTGTTAAGGATTAGTAAGGTTGAGTTTAGAAGAAGTGTACTAGAATTTGCGTGGAGGGTGAGTGGAAAACCATTTAGTAAAACTATCCTCATTAACCCCGACCGAAATTCAAATCTAGATCTCCCTGTCATCGGCAGTTTAGTATATTACGAGAGTGACATCTAAGACCATGTGGACACCGAAGCAGGTCTTTTTTGCTAATTCATTCTCCCTTACTAAAATGTTCGCCATAATAAAATATCTGATTGGACTAAACCTGCACTAGAGGGCCACGGACTGAGCGTAAAGCACATCACGTCTAATTTCCCGTTCAAGAGAAGGTTGGGGTTCGAATACCTGTCGGATAAACTGAAGGTGTTTACACCCTCCCCCATAAATTATTTCACTTTTTTTCCTCCTACTCGAAAAGTGGGAACATTTCATTTTAATTTTACCTTCTCAACCTGACTTGTTTATATTAATTGCCCATTCAAGTTGTAGATATATGTACTCGTTACTTTAATGTGTTAAAGATTAATAAGGTTAGAATTAGAATAAATGTTACCACATTCGTGTAGAGGCAGAGTGGTAAACCACCTTACTGGGATTTGAATCTGGATATCCCCATTAAAGGCAGTCCAATCTATTAGTGTAATTAAATGAGGAAATACCGTATTTATAAAAAGGTATGGTGCAAAAGATATACTTGGTGAATAAAAAAATAGAATAAAACATACTCGGTGAACGAGTAATTACGTCACCGAGGATGTTATGTTTTTTTGTCTTAGCCTGTAATTCCCCAATAGCCTCGATATATTCTCTAACTGGCATTTTCCTCGTTCATTAAGGCTTTGCTCACCTTCAACAAGACGGGTAGTAAGACGCGGTGCTAATAATAATAATAATAAACCTTCAACAAGGACAAAGTTGGTTTAGAAACTTTATACAGTAGGATTCTGGGGGGTGAAATTTTTGGAGACTTTTTAACTCCGGTCAATGTTGATATCATTTTACAATATCAATAATTTTTTTTTGTGTTGGTAATATAAAAAATGAAAGATACAGATTATATGACATGATGTATGAATACGTGAAAATAGATCTAGTAGTTTTCTAGATGTCGGATAAGGTTCTTCCTATGAAAGTAGATCTAGTAACTGTTCTAGCTGTCAGATAAGGTTCTTCCTATGAAAGTAGATCTAGTAAACAGTTCTAGCTGTCTGATAAGGTTCTTCCTATGAAAGTAGATCTAGTAACTGTTCTAGCTGTCAGATAAGGTTCTTCCTATGAGAGTAGATATAGTAACTGTTCTAGCTGTCAGATAAGGTTCTTCCTATGAAAGTAGATCTAGTAACTGTTCTAGCTGTAGATAAGGTTCTTCCTATGAACAATAGCCAGCGCTGTAGGATCCCACAGAGCCCTAGCCTTGTGACATAACTAGTCCAGTTAGCGAACATGTCAACACCCACAGATCGTGACACAAATAGCCCCTGGATTCCCCTAAACAAGGTCATTATATTCTTGAATGATCGTTTCCTTGTTATTAAACTCTACAAAGAAACGATCGACTAGCCAAACTGAAGAGTTCTTAAATACCATTTCATCAATAATTATCTTACATTGAATAACTTGAGGGCACAGGATGTGTGGAGTGAATTATTAAGTATTCTGTAAACTATAAAAATAGGTAATTAAAACTTAATAAGGTGGGCTAGAAGGGAGCAAGGGTTAAGATGAACACTTTTTTTTAATGAAAAAATAACTTTATTGTCCAAAATAAATGAAAAGTTTCTTCAGTAGATTATGTTCAGTTTAATTTTCTACAAATGGTGATATCAATAGTTCTTAAATCCTTTTCCTGAACAGGATTAATTAAGTAGGCGGTCTTAGGTTCGATTGCCGCATACAGTTATCATTTTTAATATTTGAATAATCCCCTTGTCAAACCTACTGATGAATCAATATAAACTCGCTTCGGTGATCTAATGGTCTAAGGCGTCACTCTTGTTATGACGGGGAGATTGGAGTTCGAATCTTGGTCGAGTGTACTGAAGGTGGCTATTCATAAATAATTTTCCACTCTGCCTTCACGCAAATGTGGGTACACTTACATTAAATTAAGTCTTCCTAATTCCTAATACAGAGATTTCAACCTGGAATACGCATACCATCTAGGGTACACCAAGACATCTTAGGGGTACGTAATTTTTTTTTTTTTTAACTATACATAACCAAACACATAACATTTCTAATTTAGAACTTATTATTTAATACATAATTTTGTTTAAATTTATTTTATTTATTATAAATCTAGATTATAGAATATGTATTGCTTGTATTATGCACCAACAACTATTCAGGTATAAAGTTGATGAGATTGTATCTGGGGGTAGGTCAACACAAAAAGTTTAATACCACTGCCCAAACACACTGACCTAATTAACACATAAACGTACAACCCGAGCGGGTAGAAAGACGCGGTTTCTTAAAATAATTATTTAAAAAACAAATAATTTGGAAATGACGCGGGATGTACCGGAAGTGAGTGTGACGGTAAAATACCAAACGTGAATCGCCCACACCTCTCCATGAATGGCGGGTAAGTCAGAACTCTACTATTGAAGACTTTCTTGCCCCTGGGCGGTGGACAGGTACGGGACCTCACAACACTTCCACGGAACTGAAGCGGGGGACGTGTTCGAAACACGATACACTCTCTCGCAAAGTTCCCAACAGCACCACCCGGTATCTTCCGTCTCGCGGTCCACAGGCTGACAAAGTGAGCGCTACACTCGATATCATATCTGAGGTAACTGCAGGTCTTAACTTCGCTCTATCTTAGTTAACTGTTGCCAAATCTCCTCGCTCTGTTATGTCTGAAGGTGGTGTGCTGGGGTAAGAAGGAGCTACTGGCAACATCTACTTTCCATTCATTTCTCTTTCCAGCCTGTGGTCAGGTTTTTATTCACGTCATATATTTCCCACTATCGGCCTGCCCTTTCTTCATATGTCCTATAACCTAACTCAAGACTAGGACAGACACAAAATGCAATCCCCAGCCGTTACTCCATCACTGTGAAAATATAAATCCATATTTTCATCAATGATAAATTTTCATCCATGCCGCGAATCGAACCCGGGATCCTTAGCTCAGTAGGCAGATCCACTACCGACTGAGCTAATGAATCTCGAATAACCAGTGTTGAGAAACTTGTATTATATTTGAAAGGAGATTGACCACACACAAATGAGAAAATGGCAACGCTGTTTCCCAATAGTAACCCTGCAGTTCCCTCAGATATGATATCCAGTGTAGACAAGTCGAGCTCACACTCACCAACTCTAGAAACTAGGAGAACAAACAGGTGAGGAGGAAAATACAAATACCAACATAATTTGTTTTGTCAGACACCTTATATCAGTCTATGAAGTGTTTGTATAGTGAGATAAGAGTACTGGGTTCATTTCCTGGCATTTCAAACAAAAACTATCAATAGTAAAATGTGGGTTTACCGTTTCAAAGTTGATGAATTAACGGCAGGGTGCTGGATGTTGTGTCTGTTCTAGATTTTAGTTAGTTTATAAGTCGTGCGCTGATATCATCAATCGGTTTAGAAAGTGCACGTTAAATAGCTTAAAAAAATTGTTTTGACTTCCCACCTTATTAAACGTCTTCATATATTCACAAATATTCATTTTACGGGCTTTTAGCTCTTAATGATTAGGCAAATTATTATTATTTTTACTTTTCAGAGAATAAAATTTGAATGTTTTTCCTATGTTTACACTAGGTATAGGTATAAAAAATATTTCTGTGTTCATTCTATTAAAAACCAAACTCGTGTACTGTCCTAAACTTTTGTCCTAAACGCAACATCTGGTTGGCAATATCTAGGCTGCCTAGGCAGCAGTATAACCCTGCCTAGGCAGTCCCTGAAAGAGCCCGTCTCACCTCCGAATAACCAGGATTATTAAATACCAGTTTAATCTCGAAACAGAAATCTTTTCGAGGAGCGGTTTTTGGCTTCTTCACTGAACAACGGTGAATTTAGGACTAATTTCAAATTTTATTTAACCTAAAAATAATTTATTCTTTAAATTGAAAAATGACACCAAGACAGGGGAATCGAACCTGGGACTTTTGGCTTAAGACGCCAGTGCTCTACCAATGAGCTATCAAGGAGCTATCCAAGAGCTATCCAGGAGCTACCCCGCGTCCGTCATCCAGGTGTGATTTTTCAATTTAAATAATATGATATTTAGATGCGGTTATAACCGTAATTAATAAATATAATAGCTTGACTATTTAATCAATTATAAATAAATTATTTTTCAATGTTTTTTGTATTTTTTGTTAAATGTAAGTTCTTGGCTACGGATCCAGAGGTCCCTGGTTCCACTTCCGGTGCTTCCAGATTTTTCTGTGAAGCAGTAGGTTTGTAACGGGTGTTAACTCAACCTCGTGAGGAATAATTAGTGAAAAAGTAACAGATTAGGTCTAGAAACTGAGATTATCGGCTGTAGGGTCCATTCCAAATGACACCTGATATCCACATATATTGACACTATCTTCCCCAACAGACGGTGGCAACCATCCCGATTCGCAAAATATCTTAAATATTCCCAAGCAGGCAACGTCGTTAAAATTTATGTTTAGATAATAATATGCTCATGAAAAATATCAAGGAACTGTTGATATTCACATGTGAAGAAAATTAAACTAAACATTATCTACTGAAGAAATGTTAGATTTATTTTGGGCCAAAGAGGTTCTTTTCTATAAAAACTGCATGCAAACGGACCTATCTCACGCGCTATTCCACCCTACGCAGGCTAGGTCCTTGTCCACGAATCTTCTCAACTTGATTCATATTTATTATGATGACTCGAAACATTCGTACGTTATCCCAGTTTGAGATCGGCGCCAAGTTTTGCGAAACTCCACTATTTAAAGTCAAGGTCGTTTACACTTTACTCAACAGGTATACTGAATCTTGTTTTATTTCCCTCAGTAAATTTGGTGTTGCGAGAAGATCTTGATGGAAGAATATGATGAGTAACATGAATTACTGTAATTAGCAATGGCGACTGCAAGGTGAACATTGTTTTAAAATATCGTATTTGTAGAAACCACTGTTATTTGGATTGCAGGCTTTACCTGGGAATTTCCACTATCCTCAGCTAGAGAGTATAGTTCCATCTCTACAGGAAGGACTTTACCTGGGGACTTACACTATCCTCAGCTAGAGAGTATAGTTCCATCTCTACAGGGAGGACTTTACCTGGGGACTTACACTATCCTCAGCTAGAGAGTATAGTTCCATCTCTACAGGGAGGACTTTACCTGGGGACTTATACTATCATTAGGGTGTTGGTGCAAATGCGTACAGCCCAAACGGGTAGTAAGACGTGAAGGAAAAGATAATAAATAAAAAAAGACACAATTTTTCAGTTCTAGAGCACAGAAAAGTCAAGTAAGATCGATCATAAATTTAAGACCCGAGAAGGGTCACGGTTACATCACTCTCTCTATATGAGAAAGTAAAGAAACTGTTTCAGAGGATGGCGCAGGCGCAGAGGTATGAATGGGCCGGGACTTTGTGAATGAACGCAACGCTCGTGATAAATCGACCAACATTCTCAAGTAAAACTATAACCACGTGACTTGTAACAACATTGTTTCAGGTGATACTTCCTAGAAATATCGCAGGAGAGAATTACCTTAGCTATTACCGGTCAGTTTCCGACAGCCTTAATGCACCGCAAGTTGAGATTTAAGGGGGAACAAATCTTATAGTAACTTATCTGTTATTTATACTCTACAGATTTCCCCTCGTGGCTGGTCTTAAAATTTGAGAGTTGTTTATAATATTTAGTCTAAAGGTTAGGGAGGATGAGAGTTGAATTTAAGAGAAAATGAAGCAGCATTTGTAGGGAGGAAGAGAAGAAAACAGCTTGGATGGATCTAGCTCAGTCCAGCAAACCACGTGATCAATGGTGAAGGGGATAGCAGGACTTTTTATAGCTTAGTCCAAGGATTAGGATGAAGAGGGTAGCTGAGAGATAACTCCAGGACTAAACGGGAACAGATGAGTTTATCCTATCCAAGCTATCCAAACCACTATATCAGTGCCTGTTTCAACCTCCACTCTCAAGCTATTTAAGCCGCACTACCAGTGCCTGTTTCAACCTCCACTCTCAAGCTATCCAATCTGTACTACCAGTGCCTGTTTCAACATCCACTCTCAAGCTAACCAAGACAAACTACCAGTGCCCACCCACCTGAGCAGGTCGGCCCCGACCTTGTGAAGGATGATGATTCCAAACAACCTTACTGGACCGACTTCCGGGACCCTAGAACCTCTGTTTTAACAACCGGGAACAAAAGCCTTTCGGCGTCGGGTGATTAGGACCTAGTTAAAAACTCGCCCAAATTGGGGTAACGGGGGAGGGGGGGGGGGGTTATTTCTCTCTTTTAACGAGTGGAGACTCTCGTGCCTTGGGTCTGTTTCCCCCCCTAATTGTCCCCTCCTCTAACCAGGGGCTTTATTGTTTCCTGTCAGCCTGTAGAGAGGCTGGGTTTGAACACAGGACACTTAGGAGAGAGCATTTATTAAAAACAATATATATATATATATATTCAGGTATCAATACCCGTTTGTGTTATAATCATATATTAATTACGTTAAGAGGGTAGGAATGAGGAAGATAGAATATTACGGTAAATGTAACCCCGCATTTGCCTGGAGGAAGATAGTCAAACGACGACCTTCGTGTCACCGTTGTATCAGACAAGATGAGAATGATGCCTTTCCACCTTATATTGTTTAACAAGGTGTACACCAATCATGAAAGTTAAATGAAACTTTGGTCAAGAAAGTCAATAAAATTATATTTCAGGTTGTGAATATTTGTGAGCCATGATGACAATATTAAACAATTATAAACTATTGTAAATATGATGAATATTGCTGTATATCTCATTAAATATGCTTAATAGTTAATATCGGCGGATCTCCTTATGTTTATGTTAGAGAGATCTTGAGCTCATTATTCTCTCGTGGATTGAAGGGAGAGAGAAGAAACTTTGGAAAGGTGTACAGCAGAGAAGAGTAAGTATGTTGAGCCATTTACTGAAATATATTTCGAAGAAGATGTGGAAGGAAGGAATTCAAGAGGAAAACCCAGGCTGGAGAAAATGAATTAGATAGAGGATGATGTTGACAGAAAAATATACAATGGTGTAATTTGTCCCGGATAGGCAGAAAAGCGAGATCTGCAGAGAACCAATCACATACGATGATTTATTATTATTATTAGCACCGCGTCTTACTACCCGTTCTGGTTGTACGCACTTACACTAATCTGTAATGATAGGGTGATTGTGAGATGAAATGGAGGACTTACAGTTTAACGTGGGATCCGAACCACGGTGGAGGCCTGGCATTCCTCATATTCACAAGTTGAGATTAATATACGTCTTGTCAGAGGTGAAGGAAGGGTTTGGTAATCAGATAAATATGTGCCGGGACCGAGTATTGAACCCCGGACCCTCAGCACAGAAGTCTGACACCTTACCCCTAGACCACCAGGTCAGCAATGATGACCTAATGATTCTCCCTAAAAGACAATGATTTCAGATTGATTTCCCCTTTAAACAACCAACTAATCTAAGAAAGAAAGATAAAGAATAAAAAGTGACCCACTTTTGACCTCAGCAGGGTGGTTGGGGGGTAAGGGGAAAGAAAACTCGTCGAACCCGCCAGGGCAACCCCCGACGCAGGCGCAGTCCCGTTGGCCAATAGGGTTGAATTTGTTGAATTGCGGTTAGCCAAACAAAATTAAAGGGAGGTTTGTCGGAAGGAATAGAGGGATAGTGAGTGAGGGTGGGTTGAAGAAGAGGGGATCAAAAGGGGTGACGACGCCACAAGCGCGTCTTGTAGCGTCCCGACGACCTCACGCTCTGACGTCCCCTAGAGCGTCGTTCAGTGCGCAGGATCGGATCCAGTCTGAAGGAAGCGTCCGTCGATCAGCCACGGACGATCCCCCCCCCCACCAACAGAAACTGTACCTAATAGAAAAACCTCAAAGATCTTCCCCTTCTCACCCTTAACGCCCCCCTCCCCTTCCGATGGTATTAGCGGGAGACAATCGGTTAAAACCACCGATCGAACCGGATTAGACACGCCAATTTTAACCGCGGTGCTGCCAACCTAAGAGTTTCCTTACTTTGATTTTAATGTTGTTGGTTTTTTTTTATCTACGTTTAAACGCTTCCATTTTATTTTTCATGGTGGTTTTTATCAATTATTTAGCGGTTTTGGTGGTAGCTTCTCGTTAACGACGTAAGGTAGTGTGTTTTTTTCTTGTGTTTTTGTTTAGTGGTGTAAGATAAACATTGGTTACATTGCGAAAATAAGAATTACACAACTTTGCGAATAAAAAAAAAGGCACTTAATAACATTCCTAGAGACGAAAAATGTGTGGTCACTTTACGTTATATTGATATTTGTTGGCGGGGGTTGTAGCAAAGTGTCTAGCTACTATATGCGAGGATCATCTATCCATCTATGCATCTATCAACATATATATAACATACATATAAACCGACAAACCTTTGAAGATGATGAATGGATTGATTTAGTAAATATAGATTTATATATATTTTAGCACCGCGTCTTACTAACCGTTCAGGTTATGCGCTTTATGTGCTAATTACGCTAATGGTTTTAAGAGCTAAGAAGGCTATATTTATAGGAAGTGTACCTGCATTTGATTGGCGGTAAAGTGGAAAACTATTTTCGAAAAACCACCCTTAGTACACCCGACCAAAATCCGAGCCTTTATCTTCCCATCTTCGGAAGTCTAGTCTACTGCAAGCATAGCGCCTTGGACCGTGCGGCCCCCGAAGCTCACATCAATTGACTGTAAACTCCGCCAATAAATATTTATAAATAAAGTTAGCTTCAGGTATTAAATGACTACTCAGACATGAAAGTCATGATATGGGATTTTGGTCACGAAAGTCACTAAAAATGTCACGCAATTGGCTGTTCGGTCATGAATCCTTGAGAGACGTGTTTTTTGTGTTGGTAACAACAGCATCTTCTCTGACTTATTGCTCAGAGCTATCATAGATTTACAACTATTCACCAGTGATGACAAAGTTCAGAAATGAGAAAATCCTAGAAATCAGAATTTAAGAAATTTTGTTTGAAATTTTATGTCTGAAAGAACGGCTAATAACTTTTATTTTATCACTGTTTCTTTTTCTTATTTTTTATCATTAATATGTATGTATACTTGTATGAATTATGGAAAAGTCATTAAATATGGTTTGCCTAATTCGATAGATATCCCGACATAGATATCAAAAATGAATTGATTGCACTTTGTTCGAGTGAAAAAAAAGAAGAAGAAAGAAATGAAGTCTATAATATTCGTAACAGATGCAAACTATGGAAATTAGAACAACATTTTGTGTATCGAATGAAACTTTTGTGTGGTTTTTCATTTCCCGTTTTAAGGCCCATTGTCCACCTTACGAACGTATCAATTCCCAACACACCTCAATAGCTACCCCTTGGTTGGTTTTTTTTTTATCTCTCCTCCCCTTTCCATTTCCATAGTTAGTGGGCTACAGGTGTTTCTATATAAAAGCATACAAAGTTAAAATAACCCTTTTCCTGCAACTCCCACAGGCGACGGCAAAACGGTCTAATTAAAGGAAAAGGCTTTTTTTATTTGTCTTATTTTTTATTATTATTTATTTACACAATCCCACAAATAGGTTAAGAGTTAAAATGCAACACATTTTAGGGGTGGAAGAAGGGTGAGGGAATGAGGGGGTAGTTTATTTTTATGGTAGAAAAAAAAAAGGGGAATGGTTATAAAGGGTTGAAGGGGTATGGAGAGTTTATATACACATATATTATTTTACTTTTTCATATAGAGACAATATTTAAATCGTGAAATAAATTGAGCTCAATATTATGATATTTTAATGTGTCCCTGAACTCAAAAATGTGGGTCTCCAGAGGCAAATCACCGGGATCCAAACTAGTCTCTTTCTCAGATAAAATTGGATAAATGTATGAATCCCACTTCTTGATAATATTTTTTTTCTCGCGGCCCTCTCAAGCTTACTTAACCTGAGACAACACACGCGATGCTAAACAGCCCCATGTACAAGGTCAGTGGCTGTTGATCAACAGGATGATAGCTCTTACAGACACTATAAACTATTTGAGGGATCATCTAGGATTGAACCCAGGCTCCTCTGACACCGGGGACGTGTTTGCATAAAAAGGCGTCAGTATCGTATGGTCTGGCTCTCTGATGACGGGAAATATCGGGGTTCAAATCCCAGCCGGGTGTGTTTAATGATTTTTTGGTTTGATTAAAACAATATTATTTGGGGTATTTAACGTGCACTTTCTGAAACGATTGATTATATCAGCACACGGGAATTTCTATGAGCGAGAGTTAAAGGGTCAACCAATTTTACCGGGAAAGGTATTTTCACATACATGCCACAATCAACCCCTCCGAAGGAAGTTGTGCTACGGATTTTTATCTCTCAAGAAATATCCGTTGACACCGGCTGGGTTTGAACCCACGACGTTGGGTCCTAAGGCGAGCACTTTACCCAGAAACCACCGGGGTCGACCTGGTCCAAATAGTCTCCCAACTCATGCTCCTAGTAAATGCGGGTATCTTTACTCTAAGTTCTGCCTCGTTCCTTTTCTATTTATTTAGTGTCCATGTTGATATTCCGGTATTAGTAAGTCACGGAGTACAAACAAAATAATCCTGGAGCTAGATAGTCCCTGTTGCAAAGGACCCCCTTACCAGCCCTCCCTCTGACTTACACGACACGGGGGTAGGGGAGTTTCGAACCCAGTCAACCGGCTAGATTCCAAAGTACCCTCAAAACGCCATTGTGGAGGGAACGCTCAGTTGCCAACACGTCTATCTTTAGGTCTTATCGGTGACCTGGTGGTCTAGGGGTAATGTGTCAGACATCTGTGCTGGCGGCCGGGGTTCAATCCTCAGTCCCGGCACAGATTTATCTTATTGCCAAACCCTTCCTTCACCTCTGACAAGACATCTTGTGAATGTGAGGAATGCCAGGCCTCCACCGTGGTTCGGATTCCACGTTAAACTGCAGGTCCTCCATTTCATCTCACAATCACCCTACCATTACACATTAGCGTAAGTGCGTATAACCCGAACGGGTAGTAAGACGCGGTGCTAATAATAATAATTTAGGTCTTATTTTATGGTCGGATATGTTACCTTGCTAAAAAAAAATTTTCTCGCAGTTAATATGTGATAAAAAAAACGTGTTGGGGTCTAGTTGTTGAGTGAGTAATAGATGTTCTTATTTATAGCCAAAAAAATCTGTCGATTAAGCGCACATACACAAAGTATCGTGTTTTGAAATTATCCTTTGTTGGAGAATTTGATTTCTAAACCCATATATTAGATCAAAACCCGACTTACAAACTGACTTAATATATTACATAATGCCTAGTACAATCCATCTTCTCTGTTGCTTAGATATTTACTAATTAACATAGGTTTTATGGCAAACTGTCCGTTTTGTAAAGATAAGAGAGAGACCGTGTACAACTTATAAAAATACTACCCATCCCAACTTAAACTGACCTTCGTTTGGTAGACGCGTGTTAGTTAGGTTTTGTTAGGTTGAGAGAGTTGTTAGTTAATGACATGTAAACCAATTTTAATGACTATCTTAACACGTGTTTTAGTGTATTATAATTTAAAAATGGTCCATAATATATTTCAGATGTTTATTTGAGTTAAACTTTATGCTATTTTGGAGGTATTTGTAAGTATCTATCTACTTCTTTCTGATTATGTCTTTATACGTATTTAAAACATCTAGCGGTGTAGTTCAAGAACATATTTCCTTATTAAGATTTGTTTATCATTTATATATTATATTTTTCGTGAGATAAAAGGGGTAAGGAGGGAAGGTTAGTGATAGACCAATCGTCAGTCATGTTCGTCTAACGACTGCATGTCAAATTGGGAACGCAAAATAACTCCATTGATAGTTGTGTTGTGATTGGTCGAGAGTAAAACAAATCAAGAGTGAACCTATATAATAAAAACAGTGCAAGTGCGACATTACCCGAGCTAGGCCTCCACCGCTGGCCAACCCCGAGGGGGAAGAGGTAAGTTTGTCCCATTTAACTAGTGTACGGTCAACTATCGGTGCCGCTCCCCCTATTGTTTGAAGACTAGACCGAACACGTTTCGTTTAGATCCTCCTTCCTTAAATTAAGTCGTTAATATCTTTGGCACCCAACACAATAATTGGTTAATTAAAGTATAGCTACTTGAAAGTTCTGCCCATCCACGCGGTTATAAGCCATTTCTATGGTGTTTTTTTTTTTAAAGTTTATCTCACTTTGACGGCAAGTTCAAATGTCGCCGACAAACATGATGACATAAAATGGTCGTGTTACCTCCAAAATGGCGTAAGAAAGAAAATTCTGGCGAGTCCTCTCCATAGATATAAGCTACTCAATGAGTTATACGCACTTATACTAATGTGTAATGGTAGGATGATTGTGAGACCTACAGTTTAACGTGGGATCCGAACCACTGTAGAGGCCTGGCAATCCACACACGTGATTTTATTTGATCCAGAACGACTCCTTTTGCTTTCGAGTTCTTTGTAAAAAAAAGATATTTTTTTTCAAGTTTCATCAAGGAGAAAATAAAATCCCAGAATTAAAATTAAAAAAAGTTAAACTTATAAAAGCGTGTACAGATTTCACCTGTTAAGGTTCCCGATGACTCAACAAGTGAAGTGTTTCAAATCTTCCCAAGGAGCAGGCCTTAACGCTGAATCTGGGCCCTGTCTCCTTCCGCAAATAATAATAATAATAATACCAAAAAAATTCCCTCAGAGAGTGAACGATTTCTAAAATCACGTGCCTACCACCTTTTTATATTCCTTATCGCAGTAATCAGCCAGTGCTGCGCGCGCAGCCTCTCTAACGCAGCGGACCGGACGAACTTTTTAACCGAGGCAGAATAATACGACCGGTCCGTTTATTCGTCACACGAGGTCTGTCTGTCTGTCTGTCTCTCGCACTCGACGCAACTCAGGACTCCGATGTTACGTAATAAAGTTTGAACAGCTGTATCACCCGTTTGGTCGGTGGTGTTCAACCTGGGGTAGACGTACCCCCGGAGGTGCGTGGAAGATATCTTCGGGAAGCTTATCCCGATCTGATGGTTATTTCCTAAATTGTTTTCCACTCTCCCGCCACACAGATGTGGGTACACTTCCTCAACATTCAATCTTACTCATAAATAGCACATTAAAGGAATTAGTTAATAAGCGAATATAGATAGCTCTAATTGGTATTAAGACGTATGAGCGATTGAGAAAGGACCTACCAAGGTATTTTCACATACCTTCCAGGGTTCTTATTCTCGCCACAGTCAACACCGATGGCTTTACTTCCTCTCCGAAGGAAGTTGTGCAACAGATTTTTATCACTTAAAAAAAACACCCTCAGCCTCAGCTGGGTTTGAACTCACGGACTCACTTAACCTCAAGACTACCGAGTTCGACTCATATTATTATAAAATCTTCAATTACATCTTCAAGTTCAGGCCATGTTACTCTTTTACTGAAAGAGATAGAAAAACTCGCTTCGGTGGCCACATGGTCTAAGGCGCTACTCTCGCAGTAGATGGCGAGGAGATTCAGTTTCGAACCTCAGTCGGGTGTACTGAGAACGGTTTTACCAAAGTGGTTTAACACTCTCCTTCCACGAAAATGCTGATACAATTTCCTCGAAATATAACTGTTCTGATCCCTAAAACGATTAGTGTATTTAGTACATAAGCGTATAACCCAAACGGATAGCAAGACGCGGTGTTAAAAAAAATAGTTCAGATAATTAATAGTCAAGCTGTATAGATGAAAATAATTTAAAAAAAATTTACATATCCCTTTTTATTTTGCCTGTAAATAATCAAACTTAACCTAACTGCTTAAAAGCATAATTTCGCGGCTACGATTTGCTTTATCAGAAGAATACAAATAAACATTTAAATTTAAATAAATTTTGCATGGTTTTCCTCGTTGCCATACGATATAAAAAACTTTAAAGAATCAATTTGTAAGGCAAGTTATATATATACATATATATATATATATATATGTATATGTATATATATATATGTATATGTATATATATATATATATAGAGAGAGAGAGAGAGTAAAAACTGTGGGAAATTGATTGTGTAAACGCTATTTAAAGAACCTTCTATTTTGTTTTACAAACCATTCAACCGTAAGATGAATGAAGTAACTATGTTACTAGAAAGGTTCATTTACAATAATAATAATAATAGTAAAACACCCGTGAAAATATTACTACAGGTGGATTTAGGACCATTCTTACGATATATTTCACTTAACGTTGGGCTACAGGGAACGTGAGAAATAAGTGTTTTTTTGCAAATTTTATAGCAAAACTTTGTTTTTTTTGTCAAAATAAAGCAAGTATTGCTTCAATATAAACATAAGAGTTCAAATTTCTTCACATGAGAGGTGATATCAACAGTTGAGTATATGTCAATGTGGTCCTGGAATTGAATAACATATTTTTCTCTTTATTTAAAAAGTTGTTCATCTAGTACTGCCATAGTCTTACTCATGATGGATATTCAACAACTGTTGATATCACCAGGTGAAGAAAATTCAACAATATGTTTATACTGAAGCAATAACTGTGGTGTGGTGGTAAGTGAACCTGGCTCCAAACCTATGAGTCACGGGTTCAATTCCCGGCTGATACCTTGGGTATTTTTCCACAAAGTGTAACTATCCCAAGGGTCACTAGTGTTTGGTTAATTGGACTTAATTTATGTTCAATTGTTTCCACTGGTTTCAAACCCTCATACTCACTATCTCCCTCATACTCACTATCTTCCTCATACTCACTATCATCCTCATACTCACTATCATCCTCATACTCACTATCATCCTCATACTCACTATCTCCCACATACTCACTATCATCCTCATACTCACTATCATCCTCATACTCACTATCATCCTCATACTCACTATCTTCCTCATACTCACTATCTCCCTCATACTCACTATCATCCTCATACTCACTATCATCCTCATACTCACTATCTCCCACATACTCACTATCATCCTCATACTCACTATCATCCTCATACTCACTATCATCCTCATACTCACTATCTCCCACATACTCACTATCACCCTCATACTCACTATCATCCTCATACTCACTATCATCCTCATACTCACCATCACCATCCTCTCATCGGGACAAAGAAAGAGCCTCCACGGAAAGGATGTACTATTAGTACATTAGTACATCCCCTGGATAACGGTACATTAGTACTGACTAATATTTACACTACTGGGCTACGAGTGATGTAGCACAGATGCGTAAAATATATATACCATGTGTAGAAAACTAAACTCTATTTTAACGGAGTATTATTTTATTCATTTTGTAAAAATAAAATATTTTGCTATAAAAACTCCCGAAATACTTATCTTTTTTCGAGTTCCCATCTTAAGAACCACATTGTGATAATACTGATATATTTCTTTTAGGAATGAAAACCCCACCACGGGATGGTCATGCATGGGTTAGATAAAGGAAATATATAAGAAGGAATTATTGATGATAACTTTCACTATCTGTGGGGTGGAGAAGTGGGAGGGGAGGGGGCAATATAGTTCTCGACACTGTCCCCGGACCCGAGTAAATACCCCCCGTGGGAAAAGAACGCTGCTCAGGCGTCGACAACGGGACCGGCGTCAAGCACTAGGTGCGTGCGAGATCTGGTGCTGTGCAGGGGTGTCACTCGCGACTGGGACTTCCAGTAGCGTACCGAGAGAAAGGAGTCGATGGGCCACACAGCCAACAGTTTGTGTTTATTTTGGCGTTCTTTTTTTTACTAATATTTTTGCAGAGCCCCCCAAAAACACTCACCGACTGATATTTTTTTATTATCTTAGTGTACACCTACCCACTGATATATTTCTTGGAGGTTTAATAAGTTCCTAATAAATCCAGTAGCTTGTGCTAATAATAATCCCCTCAATAGGGGTATCCGTGCTCTCTACCCTGGTAAGATACTCTGGGCTACTAGCACCTGGGACTCTCATAAATTGCTGCCACCGCTTTAAGAAATTATGTGGGGCCTTAAACATTCTCGAATCAGATTCACGCCTTAAGCTGATGAAACAGGAACCAAACTCAGTCTTACTATCCATTAGAGCTATCCACTTTTGGGGTATAAAGGAGTAAGGTAAAAACTTACTGCAGGTGTACCAGCATTTTCACAGAGTAGTAATATCGAGAAAACTATCTTGGGGAAAAAATCACCTCTTACACCCATCCTTGTTCTAACTACGCCCTCTATGTCACCGTAAAACCAGACAAGACAAGATTAACGCCTTTATCCACATGCTAAACCTTTTCAGGAGGTATCACAATAGATCCCATCAATTATTGTCACCCAGACTTGAAAGAAACAAAGAAAATCCTTCGAGAACATATCTACTTTCAAAAACCTCACCCGTCGAGAACTTTGAGCATCCGGTCTCGAGTCGACTATCTCGAGTCTGGTCGTGGTCGATATTTTGGAGTCCCCTGATCGTTTCTGACTTATATTTACGCTTCGTTTAATCTTTTCGCTCGCTTTCTAAAAGGCCTTTAAGCTTTACAATAAATCATATTAATTTGATAGCATTTCAAACTTTATTTACCCTCGTTCTGTTCAATGGGATGGAACAATAATTAAAATAACACTTTCTACAATTTGTTTGAACAAAAGGAATTTTTGGTTATGATCTTTATTACTTATATTTTGTTAGGAATTTCAATTTATAATCAGGTATTATTGGTTGGCCATTTTTTTAAATAAAGTTTTATATCTTAGCTCAGTCGGTAGCCTATCTATGTATTGAGCTAGGAGACCCAGGTTCGATTCTTGGCATGGATAATATATCTATCACAGGTGAAATGGATGTCTCTTCTTTCGCAGTGGTGAATTAACGGTCAGAAAGCTGGTTGTTGTGTCTGATTTTAAAAGGGGTATGTTAGTATATTCAGTCGGTTCAGAAAGTGCACGTTAATTATATCAATTAAATAAAAATAAAAATCTATATTATAAACGCTTACAATATTCGAATTGGTGAGTACGGGATCTAAGTGTCAGACTCATTTAGTCTGAGTAGATATAGGCGGAGAGCTCAGGGTATGAATCCTGGTCGCTTATTTGTTTGTTAGAGCGTCTAAATAGATTTTTTATGATACCTTAACTTTTGATTTTTTTAAATTTAATTGAAATAGGTCATCATTTTCAAAAACAACGTATTCCAAATTATTGCATTCCCTAGGTACAAATATTTGAAGGGGGTGGGGAGGTTAAAGTGCTTAGAGCAGTTGTTCCCCCAAATGTTTAGAATTGCAGTCCAATTTCAGAGCTACGATCCAATTTCAGAGCCACGATCCAATTTTAGAACCATGATCCAATATTTCAAACTGCGATCAAATTTTAAAACAGTGAACCAATTTTTAGAACAGTGATCCAATTTATGGAGCAGTGATCCAACATTTAGAACCACAATTCAATTTTTAGAATTACGATCCAATTTTTAGAACCGTGATCCAATTTTTAGATCCACCATGCATTTTGTATAACCATGATACAATTTTAAGAACAGCGATCCAATTTTATAACGGTGAACTAATTTTTAGAACAGTGATCCAATTTATGGAGCAGTGATCCAATTTTTAGAACCATGATTCCCTTTTTAGACTCATGATTCAATTTTTAGAACCACAATCCATTTTTAGAACAGCGATCAAATTTTTAAAACCATGATCTAATTTTCAGAACCACGATCACATTTTTAGAGCCGCAATCCAATTTCTTAGAACAAAAACTCTTCGTGACTCAACTAGATTTTATAACTATAAAGAGAGGAGCAGGGTGTAATTTTTAAATTGATTTTTTAAATTAATTTTTTAATATTCTATCATTAACTCAAAATTTTATTTTTAAATATTTGAGGATTCAAATTTGTATTCGCGCTTCGAAATAAAATGTAAGATTTGGATTCTATAAATATAGGATTGACCCATCTCATTTTTTTAAAAGTATAACTATAATATAAAACATTAAATAGGCTACATGTCGAGTTGATGGGTTTGAAAATTAGACCAGGTCTACTGCTTTGATGTGTCCACAAGATCTACCATTTTAATATAAACATTAAATATGCGTTTAATATTCTATTATGGGAAAAATAACAGAAATAATAGACCTTGGAAATGATTATAAGTTCCCAAAGTAATTGTTTGGTGAGCCACCAGTTTTATTCGTGGATAAAAATACAATTTTGTACATCGACAGCAGTAAGTGGGTTTCTATCAGATGTTTGAAGAAATCGCCTTGAGCTACTTAATTATGTGTGTTCATGTGTGAGTGTGTGTGTTTGAATGTGTGTACACAAAGAGAGAAAAAAAATAAGAAGGAATTGAGATGCGAATATAAGACGAGTATAACTTAAACGATTCTGTTTAAGAAAAGAATTATTAATAATAAGTTTTATAAAGTTCCCTTACTATTTTTCTGAAAGAAACAAGTAGAAGATAAAAAAAAAAAATAGTGGCGTGTTAAAACATGACAATGGTTAGGGA
>CABFVZ010000884.1:147374-157767 GCA_902151445.1 Timema monikensis
GCTATATATATATATATATTTTTTTTTTTTAAGTTCTACTTGAAAACACTTAGCCTGCCGTTCGCCACATGGTCATATTTTTGAGTGTCTATGAAAATAAGGTTCCCGAGTTGTGCATGACAGGTTAAATGGATGTTACAGATCATAAAAGATTGACATTGAGACAGTCTTAACTTCTAATTTGAAAATGAAATAAATGCGGACCATGCAATTAGTCCAAGGACAGAAATAAGTGGATTTCCATATAAACTTCACAGAGTTGCAGCAACCTTAAGTTTTCTATAGTTTGCTCGAATTGGAGAGACGTGGAGGATGTGTATACCGATGAAACTTTATCGGGCGATTATTAGCGTATCGGTAATTAATCATAATCGGTGATTATTATGTCGATTCACCCTCTTGCCCACCATCCCACAAAATAGGTTTTAGACTTGCACTTGTCAGGACCAGGGGCCGTAAGATACACCCCCTTAAAACCTCAACACGAGGCACAAAAGAGTTGCGTAAGCAATTGAATTTACATGTCCTCAAAGGTAAAAATTCATTGGGTTTTGGTGATCGAGCAGGCCCCTCAACGGACCCCTCACGTCCAACAAATCTTTGAGGAAAATCTGTAATAACTCTAAAACTAAGCGTTTGTAAACCTATGTTTATATTAACTTTTCTTAATGTTTGGTTGATGGGGATAATTCCCTAGAATATTTGACACCGATTAAAATACACCCTGTATATAATATACTAGCAATCCCGAACGGAATTGCCCGCGAACCACTGTGGTATAAGAATTAATTAAGCCCTTCCCTCCTCCACAAAAATGGTTTAGAATTACGGCCGATTTCGTATACTTTTTTCCCCTGAGGAGGATACGGCATATTTTTTTTTATCACCGCTATCTCTAAAAACGTAATTCTAAGCCAGATTAACAATATTTTCTTCAAAAAATTTGTTAAAAATAGCCTAGTTAAAAATTTAAAAATCCGGATTCGAGGTTCATTCGGACCCCCTTTCGTCCACCTTTGTTAAAAATTTCATATCTCTGTGGGCCGTACATTTGGCTATCATCGCTCACAAACAAACAAACAAACACACAGACAGACACTTCCTTTTATTATTATAGATTATTAGACGTTCTGCCTGTATTCATGTTCGTTGACATGTTAAAATTGATTCCGCCAGTGGCGTGAAGTGTAGTGCTTACAGGGTAAGCAGAGTTAGTCTAAGCTGTACCTTGTGAATTGTTCTCGTCACTCAGTAAAACACTCATTGGTCAGGTATCAATATTACCATGTGAGTTGTGTAGACCAGAGTATATGTATGATTGGTCAAATGGGGACAGAGTGGGTGATAACATATCAAAGGTACAGTTTAATAAGCTTTGCTTAACCTGGAAACAGGTTTTTAACACTGCGCTCAACAACCCGTTTCTACACACATACGTAACAATTACATGAATGTACTAGGTATGAGTAGGGTTGAATTTAAAGGAAGTGTACCCGCATTTTCATAGAAAGTGGGAAACCCCATTCAGAGTAAAACCCCTCCCGGCAAACCCTCCCGGGATTCAAACCCCAAGTTCCCCGTCATCGTCCGTACGGTCTGTTGTGATAGTGACACCTTGGAATAAGTATCTAGTGAAGCATGTCCTGATAACAATTCATCTAACGCCACTGATTTGAATGAATATATGGTGGACGGTAGTTATCCAGCACCCAGTGAGGATAGTGAGAGGTGTGTTGCGTGCGGCCTACCTTGCACGGGGGTGGTGGTTCCGGGCACCTTGAAACTGCCGGAGGATTCCGAACTCTTCCTCCGATAAGACTCCAGTTCCCGGAGGTGGTTCGTGAAAGGTGAGTCCAGAAAGGGTCGTTGCCCCAAGGCTATCGCCCTGAACTGCTGCTGTTGGCCGGCTTTAAGGGGCAGAAATACAAACAGAACATACGTTAGAACGATGTAACACTTACAGTACAATGTTCATAGAAAGGGCCTTTTAGAAAACACAAACATACAATAATGTGATTACATTGAAAAATTACACCTGGATACGGGAATCGAACCTGGGACTTTTGGCTTAATATGCCATTGCTATACCCACTGAGCTATCTAGGAGACGTCCCGTACCCAGTGTCATTCTTCACTCGTATTTTAAGTCAGAGTCTGTGATGGACGTGCGATGCGGAAAGTTCCTTGATAGCTCGGAGGTTAAAGCATTGGCGTATTAAGCCAAAGGTCTTGGGTTTTATTGCCGTGTTCAGGTATATTTTACAATATCACACAATATGATATTAAAGGCGGTTCTAACCTTAACCGACAAATATAACAGCTTTGATATTTAATCCATCAAATCTTACTTTGGAGAGCTTTGATAACATTTTGCTATATTATTATTATTATTATTATTATTATTATTATTATTATTACTATTTTATAACTATTTAAAATATCTATTAAATGTGATCGATGCAGATCATATGACTTGATGAATCAATTACGTGAAGGTAGATATAGTCACATTTTAAAGCTATCAGATAAGGTTCTTCCTATGAAAGTAGATCTAGTAACTGTTCTAGCTGTCAGATAAGGTTCTTCCTATGAAAGTAGAACTAGTAACTGTTCTAGCTGTCAGATAAGGTTCTTCCTATGAAAGTAGAACTAGTAACTTTCCTGTCAGATAAGGTTCTTTCTATGAAGGTAGATCTAGTCACGTTTTATAACTGTCAGATATGTCCATGCCTAAGAATGGGGTATAGTTGGGGTCTGACCCATCCACATAATTGAGTTTGCCCACTGAGATCAAGGTCCTGAACTCGATTCCTAGCGAGTTTCAAGAATGTCTCAAAGTGCATTCAAATTTGTCATAAAAATATTTGGCTCTCCGCCATCAAGAAGTTTATGTTTTCTGCGTTACTAATACTGTGAAACCCCGTTAGAACGAACCCTTGTACTCCAACATTCTGGATAATCCGAATACATCTTTCAGAAAACGTGGGAAAAAAATCAAGTCAATTGAGATGTATGTTATTGGGTAGCAAGCTCATAGTTAAGGCGATTGGCTTTTTACATTAGGCGTGGAAATGCAGAGCCATGGGAACAAACTGTTATCGTCAAGGATTTCTTACAGCTTTGCAAATTTTATTTTTCGGAACGAGTTTGTTCAAGAATAGAAGCATGTTGATTAAGTTATACTTTTTTTATATAAAAACCTCCTCTATAATTTTAACAGTGATCAAATATCGATAAAATTGGCATATTTCAAACAGAAAACTTCCTGCTTCATAACAAAAAATAAGAAAATGTAACAATTAATAAACATTGATACATTATCTTTGAAGGGGCGTTGAAAATATTAACATAAAAATTTCACTCGTTCTCGAGAAAACTGGTATTTCCAAACGTATGATTTGTCCGCGAGACCTTTCCAGTAGCTAGAGCCATCTACGTTTTCCGTGATCCATCTGTTCTTGTTGGTGCGGAAGGATACTTTGGTCTGTTGTAAATCCACGCCATGCCTTTTACCTTCCCGCCCATCATCCCACAAAGTAGGTTTTAGAGTTGCACTCGGTAGGGCCAAGGGCCTTAAAAAAAGAATGCTAATAAACAGGGATATTTAATTATAAATGCATAGACTAATATTTACATGTTGTATTCAACATAATGCGTTTTCCTGTAACTAATAATAATTATAGTGCATGTCATGTGTTATATATCTGTTAAATAAATGAAACTTTAATTAAACTCATTCAACCGTAATTTAAAATTCGTGAAAATACTGTATCCTTGTATTCTTCCACCTGAGAGCGTTCATCATAGCACGCCCAACTCAGCTCCCGTCTCACATGTGTGTGCGTGCATGAGGTAAGGGAAAATATCTACAATATACCATCAATGTGTGCATTACATTCGTATTTGAATGATTACTAGATATTTTCCGCGGTGACGATGGGGGATATAGCGACAAAGTTTCTTGTTAATAACTACAGTAAGTCCCTATTATGACAGAAGGAAGATTAGAGCACAGTACTTATCTGTGAATCCAAGGTCATTAACGGTATTTTCAATACAGTTTTTATCCAAATACTTTATCATTTAATATTTCAATAATGTTCAGTAGTAGGAACTTCTATTAACTCTTTATATCCATTAATGTTTATTCAGAAATGATCCACGTGTACTAGTGTCCATGTAAAATTATGATTTTTAGCCAATTGTATCGCAGAGTTGATTGATTCGCGATATTAATTCGGGTTTCAGCTAATCCGAACAAGCTTAGGTCCCAATCCGCTCAGATTAACAAGGCTCTAGTGTAAATAAATGTATAGATTATTGGACAACACTTAGTACCAGCTTAAAAGGTCTAGACATGCTTCAATCTAAGACCACATGGTTCATGGAGGCATCTCGGAGCTGTCACGGATAGAGATCCCCTCCTTCACAGGCGCACACGCCCGGGAGACGGTTCCACTCCCGTGGGCCGCGCTGCCACGCCGGCTCGTGTGTAAACAAGGAGGGCCCGTATTAGAGAAAGCTCTTCACTGATGACCAAGGATGCTGGGGATGACGGCTGAATTCTCACGTGGACCGGTGGGTGTTATGCATGGTTACCTCTCAGGTCGGACCAATCTTGGAGGCCTTGGTAACAATGTTTTTATACTCCTACATCCGGCGGTAGGAAGAAGAGAAGATCTATAGTTTTTTTTTTTGCGTTTACTTGCGACAGGGAACACTGTTTTATATGTACCGTTACACATGACTTGACTTAATTGGTAAGTACATTATATCAATTCCAGGGTATTTGTGTATGTATGTATTTCTTTTTTTTTGGGGAGGGGGGGAGGCATTAACCATGTCTTTTTTTATTTTTTAACACGTGACGTTTCTCTTAAAGATGTCAAAATCTGGGCTAGGATCCAATTCGAGTCTACTAAAGTTTTATCTTCTAATTGATTGTTTATCTCCCTTCACACAAATTCGAGTGCATATCCTTTAAATCTTATCCTCCTCCTCCCTAACACAATGACGTAGAAATTCTGATAACCTGCATGGATAGTAGGACGATGATAAAAAGGGTTGGGGGNTTAAGTTAACTTAGAAAACCGTTTTCCGGTTATAACGTTAGCTGTTATACCGTAGAATTCGGATAATCCGTGGGTCTTTCTCTATAACCGTGATTTTGAAAAGTAAAATATATACAGTTCATTTTGCTAAATAATATTATCTTAAAACAAATGTAATTCACAGACCACTGAAGCAGGTAGCACCAACAAATTACTCAATTATTAAGGAAGTGATTAAATAAATTTGTTTAGTAATCTTATGGGTAATTAATGTAATGTTTTACGTGAAAATGAAATAATTTTGGAAAAATCATGTTTGTACAGTACATACAGTACGTACTTAAATGCAGTACATTAAGACGTATCAAATTTTATTCGAATTATCAGTTGAATCACTTTACTTGAAGAATTAATGAATTTTGGATATACCAATAGGAATTATTTGATTGGCATCCGTTTCAGTGGTCGCGTGGTCTGACGCTCTAATCTCGCAGTATACTAGACTGCTGATGATGGAGAAATCTGGGTTCGAATCTCGGTTGGTTGTAATGTGGGAAGTTTTTCCAAAATTGTTTTCCCCCTCTCCCTCCACGCAAATGCGGGTACACTTCATCTAAATAAAACCTTCCTAATCCCTAAAACAATTAACGTAATTATAAAATAAGCGTGTAGCACGAACGGGTAGTAAGAAGCGGTGCTAGACCAAATCAGTGGTGGCTCGCGAGTTGTTGACAGGGGATAACTCCGCTGTAAGGGATTGTAATAAGAAAATAGCACTTTCCTAATCAGCATCAGACTTTTCCCTTCTCAGATTAATTAGCTCACACTCCGCCGATACATTATTGCGTGTGCGTTTAGTCAAATGGATAGGGAAAGAGTAGGAAACAGTTTATTAGTACAGTCTGGTAAAACAGATATAGCCACTGATGGATAAATTATAAGAGTCCATAAGGTTAGGGTTGTATTATAGATTTGTTTGTATAATATTTTCATGATTGATGTACTCTAAAGGTTCATACTATTGATATTTAGTCTTTGCTTTAATTAATTTTTAGTAATTTATAAATTATTAATTACTGTGTAATCTACTTAAGTGCGAGAAATTTGAAAGCGTGAATAAATAAACAAGTGAAGCTGTGAATTATACAATTAATGTTTTTATACGATACTATTTTCAAACTAGGATAACTAAAACGTCGGTGACCTGGTGGTCTAGGGGTAAGGTGTCAGACTTCTATGCTGGCGGCCGGGGTTCAATCCTCGGTCCCGGCAAAGATTTATCTGATTACCAAACCCTTCCTTCCCCTCTGACAAGACATCTTGTGAATGTGGGGAATGCCAGGCCTCCACCGTGGTTCGGATTCCACGTTAAACTGTAGGTCCTTCATTTCGTCTCACAATCACCTTTCCATTACACATTAGCGTAAGTGCGTATAACCCGAATGGGTAGTAAGACGCGGTGCTAATAATAATAATAATAATGATAACTAAATGTCACCCATATCTGTGGTCACGAGGTATTAATGTTGGGTTCGCTTAGTCTGGTTTGACTGTGACAGGCAGGGTAAGGTAGGGTGGGGTAGGGTGTGAATCCTGGCTGGTGGTTGGGGGTGGTTTTCCCTTAGATAATTTTCCACTTAATTACGCACATACATACCTAATCACGCCGTTCCCCTACGGGGTAGACAAGAAACTGAGCATACAGCTTAGCAAACAACTCCGTACCTAATCCATTTTCACTAACTTTCTCCACACTTCCCTATCCTTGCATACTTCCTTCTCTTCAACAACATCCACACACCAAGTCATACATCCTCTTTTATTCTTAAAACACTTAATGTTTCTCTTTTTCACACATTCGTCTACAACATTTCCTTACATTTCTTACCATCCACTTAATTAAATTATAAAAATTAAAATAGGAATATATATTCTACCTGGATAAATTTAATTTCCAACACACAATTTTAAAATCAAAAAGTTACAGTAAGTTGTGGAGCTGTCATTTTAAAATTACCTCATGATTTTAACTAATATATTTTTGCGGGATCGAACTGGAGCCCTCTCGATATGTATCCAGCTTTATTTACTACCAAGTCCGATACCTTAGCTCGGTAGACTTACATACTATCAACTGAGTTAAGGGTCTCTGGTTCGATTCCTGCTATGGATAAAATATTTATCATAGATCAAATGTTTGTTTCCCTGTTCACAGTGATAAATTAATGGCCGGGGGGTTGGATGTTGTGTCTGTTCTAGATTATATAGGTTTATAAAATGCATGCTGATATAATCATATTATTAGCACCACGTCTTACTACCCGTTCGGGTTATACGCACTTACGCTAATGTGTAATGGTAGGGTGATTGTGAGATGAAATGGATGGAATCCGAACCACGGTGGAGGCCTGGCATTCATCACATTCACAAGATGTCTTGTCAGAGGTGAAGGAAGGGTTTGGTAATCAGATACATCTGTGTCAGGACCGAGGATTGAGCCCCGGACCCCAGCACAGAAATCATATTTAACCTGTTCGGTTATCTGATACCTACTTCAATGGTTACGTGGTATAGGGCGTGTTTCCTGCGGTAGATTGGACTGCTGATGAAGGGGAGATTGGGATTAAAGTCCTGGTTGGGTGTAATGAGGTTGGTTTTCACACTCTATATTAATGCAAATGCGGTTATACTTTTTTCTAAAATTAACCTTTGTCATACATCACAAATGTACATAGCTCGTAATATGTGGACAAAACAAAGGTATATTTAGATATATACTTGGGGCTCAATAATTTTGGGCAGGGAATGTACACAATCGTGAATGTGATGTATGTTTATATGACATTTATTGCAGCAATACAAAGCTAATTTCATACATAGACATGCGGTTTTATTATTAATTTGTAGTAATATAAAACAATCAAATATGACAAACACGCTAGTTCGTGACTAAACAGTAACTTTGACAATGGCACCAATTTGTTTGGCAACGAAAATAATAATTATATTAATGTACTGTGCATCCATATTTATTTATATACATACAAAAAAAGAGTTTGGTGTTTTATCTGACAATTTATATTCTGTTATTATTCTTTGTAATAGATCAATTCTCTGAATGCCTCATTTGATCCTTGTAGAGAATTATTATTTTCCAAAAACAATTAGGCATAATGTCACAGCTTTGATTTGCTAATTGAGTTGATAGGTTACTTATTGATTGTTTTTTTGTTGTTGTCACTTTGCAGTACATCAAAATATAATTCAAGAATTAATTATTATTATTATTACTACTATCAAATGTTGCCCTCCTTGATGGCGTAGTTAGCTGACGCGCTGGTATCGTGTTGAGCTAGGTTGCCGATTACGGGTAGATTGAGGTTCGAATCTCGGCTGGGTGAAATGAGGGTGATTTTTCCTAAATTGTTTTTCACCCTCCCTCCACGCAAATGCGTGTTCACTTCCTTTAAATTAAACCTTCCTAATTCCTAACCCATTAGCGTAATTAGTATTTAAGCATATAGCCTGAACGGGTAGTAAGACGTGGTGCTAAAAGTAACATAAACAAGCAATTACACTTTGAAAATACTTGGAAACTAACTACCTATCTATAAACCTAGGTGAAAAGAACCAAATTAAATTAAATTCAGCCATCATAATTTTTTGGGGGGAGTAGTATTTAATAAGTTCTTGGTTCGATTACTACCTGGGAAAACATAAGCGATGGGCAGTTCATATTTAAAGCATCTCAAACATTATCACTTATGATAAGTGCAAGAAACCGTTTCTCAGTGCAAAGCTATGTTTTACATCAGATAAAACATTCAAAGCTATCGCCCGTACCAATGGTCACGTGGTTTCAGGTGTTAAGCTCGTAATATATTGAACTTGAAGGTATATTTGGGCTGTGATATAGCCTTTATTCACTCTATTTTCCCTGTCCCAATTTTTTTTAGCACCATGTCTTACTACCCGTTTGGGTTAAAAGCTTATGTACTAACTACGTTAGTGGGTTCAGGATCAGGAATGTTATATTAGAGGGAGTGTTCACGCATTTGCGTGGAGGGAGAGTGGAAAATAATTGAGTAAAAACCCCCCTCAGTTCACCCGACCGAGATCCGATCCTCGGTCTCCCCATCATCGGCAGTCTAGCCTACTTCAAGACTGGCGCTAAAGACCAAATTCTTTAATTTCTTTATTAATAACATTTGTGGAGTGTGAGCCTTTTTTTTAAGCCTTTCATTATTATTTTATTTAATCATTATTATTGTGTTTTTTATATTTTTAATAGTTAAATTGGTGACCTGGTGGTCTAGGGGTAAGGTGTCAGACTTCTAAGCTGGCGGCCGGGGTTCAATCCTCGGTCCCGGCAAAGATTTATCTACACAATCACCCTACACATTACACATTAGCGTAAGTGCGTATAACCCGAACGGGTAGTAAGACGCGGTGCTAATAATAATAATAATAGTTAAATTCCTTGCCAAGCTGTGTTAGAACACGTGGGCATTATTATGCCCTTTCGTGCTTCTAAAAATATTATAATATTTTTGATCAGTACCTCTTATAAACCCACCCCTATCGGCCGTTGTACAAGCGGCGTTAACTCTATAGACTTCCAGAATTTGATTTTTAACATAAAAGAAGAACCAAAATTAGAGAGTTATTTGCCATCTGTTTGTTTATTGTAAACTGTTCCCTAAGAATTATTATTATTATTATTATTAGTGAATCTTAATTTTTTTACTTTCTTTTATACCATGTTTTAGCTATTAAATCTGTTTATTGTAATTGCCTCTTAACAACATGATATACTAATAATTTTTTTAATTTGCAATCAACTTCTATAACCTCAGTGCTGACCTTTTGGATATCGCAAATGGTGGGCAGCACTTTAATAAAGGAAAATGAAGATAATATTATTATTAATATATTTACTAATTTTACTATTATTACTAGGAGTATTAAAAGAAGATATTAAAGCTTGAGTCCACCAGTATACTCGTGGTATAGTTTTTTAGAGGATTTCACATTTACATTAATTTAATATTGTTTATTATTTTGGTTCTTGGCAAAATAGGCCTTCAGTATTAGAATTGCTATTTCTAGTACAAGTGGCCAGATCTAAAAGTGCAAAGATAATGATTACATTTAGTAAATATGTTTAAAAAAACAAGAAAAACACCGAATTTTTATACATTAACACTAACTTGGCTTTTTGATCTTATTGACAAAAGCTATATTTAAAAAATTGTTTTAAAAGTCCAATCAAATATTCTTCAAACTCTCATTAATTTGTATATATGTCCACATTTCAAAGTTTTACTGCATAGATATAACGA
>CABFVZ010000884.1:164057-186748 GCA_902151445.1 Timema monikensis
GGGGGGGGGGGGCTTATTAATTTATTTGATTGATGATTTGTTTAGTGAAAGTTATTATGATCTGTCGGGAAACAAACCTGTTGTGATTAGGTCAATACATAATCTCAAGCGTTTGTACGGTGGTGAAAGAAAAATAGTTGAGCTTGATAAATAAATTAATACATTCATTTAGAAGAGGAGGGGGGAGGTAACCTATAAAATTTGGCCATTTAGTGCCTGGACCCTCTTAAGAAACAATATCACAGCTGGCTAGCTGGGAAATAAGATAAACTCTAAACATAAAACGTTTGAAAGTGTGATTTTCTAAAGTTGTCATTAAATAGAACCAAAATTCGGTTCAGTTAAATAGTTTTTTAATTTTAAAATTATATATTTATATATATTCGTATAATTTTTTTTAAATATCGTAAAATTATTTCGTTGGCTACCAATTTCTAAATTCCGCTGTGACGTCATGATCGTGATATATACCCACACAATTTACAGTTTCAGTTACAACTACCTACCGTCACATCTTGAGCAGGTACACCTACAATTTTATTGAGATTTAGCAATTAATTTTTTATTACAATTAAAACCTGTAGACATTAATTTTGATCTCTGCTAGTTTTATTTTGCACAGTTAAATAAGTAAAACATTTGCAGGAAAAACATTTTCTTGGCAGTATTTTTCTAAATATTTTGGTGACTCATATGTGAAGAACTTATCGGTTATAGAAGTAAAACAGTGTTAAATGGCTAGTTTTATATTTATTTAAATAAATAAGGGATAAAACCTACCCATTAAATTAAGAACTCATAACGTCATTATGTAATTTATAAACGTTAATTTGTGTACTTAATAAAATTACATTATAATTATTAATATTTGCTATTTGCTGTTAACGGGGTTCGAATAAAGGGATTTTATAAATGAACCTAATAATATTTGTAAAGTGTAATTGCATTTATGTAATTGAATAACTATTTCATGTATGATTATTAACATAATAAGTTATTTAACATCTTTTATTGGAGCTCGGAGAAAAGCCGAGAGGCTAAATAACAGAAAATGTTCTGTATTCTTTTTAATAATAATGTTAGAAATTGTAGATAAAATAGCTTATTTGTAGATATTTATAGGTTCTAAACTGACTATAAGGAGTTAATTTATTATATAATTCGCACCCTAAAGTATCATTAGACATACTACCCATATTTTAGCTTACAGCTCCGTTCTCATTCGACCCTAAAATAAAAATCTTTCTCGATCAGAACTTAAGTTTTTAAAGGCAGTTCTTCTTGAATAATTCTCGTCGCTGTATTGTTTGGTTTTGTTGTTGTTATCAAGCCGGATGTTTTTTTCTTACAATCAACTCACGACAAATTTAACTGGCGTCTTATAAACCAGCCCATGTCACACGGGGTGTCGAGAAACCCATGCTACCAGTTGCCAGGAGGGACGAGACAATCGATCAGCGAGTTTTCCTCAACCCTTTACTTGCAAAAAAAACAGCAGAAATCGTTTTATAACTTTAAATGAGATTTATTATTATATTTAAAACTATTTTATAAGCATATTTTAGTGAAATAAATATTATAAACAAAACATAAATACCACCCTTAAATAAGAATTGCAGTCTTAAACCAAAGAAGCGAGGATTCTATTCCTAGATAATTATTAGCCAAAAACACTTACAGAATTCTGTTATTTAAAATAGTATGACCATATTTTAAAAAAACGATGGCTATTATATATTTTTTAAATATGAAAATTATATATTTAAATAGTTAAAGTTTAAAATACTCGATTCTCATGACAAATAGCCTCGAGCCTGCGAATAAAACAACTACAAACGAAATTGAGATCAAAACGCTCAACAAATCTTCTTATTGCCAACATGTAGACAACAGCTCTGTCATATCATTTTGTAGTATTATTTTAATAAATTTAAGTGATGTCTTAGTTAAGGAATAAATTTTAATAAAACACTATTCCAAGCAACAATGCCCAATTAATTTATGCTCGGTGTGCGTCCGTCCTCATTGAACAAACCTAAATAATAATAATAATTACTAAGATTTGTGTCAGCATACTTATGTTTTAGACAAGTAAGTAATTCCACGTGAACACATAATTGGTTTGATTTTTAAATATCGATTTGATATAAATCATAATAATATATCCGGTCGAATGATTCCTTGTGAGAATATGTGTCGTGCAATCAAGTTTTATTTTATCTTGAGTTATTGACCCACTTGGAGTTTCCTAAAATAAATGTTTTAACTGTTAGATGTTTTCCTACCAAACTATTCACCTGATAGTTTGACCTCATCCGTAGTCATTATCGTTGATACCTTTAGCTTTAACAGTAGACAGCTGATGGAATACCTTCTAAGAAACTTTGTGTCTAATCCTGGTAAGGTCGAATATTGGTTTTAATATTGTGCGATGAGTGGTTTGGATATCTCCATATATGTGGTCCCAGGTGCTAACTACCCCGCATATATTATAAGACATTTTAAAGTAGCAATAATATATAATATAAAAAACCGTGAATCCCTTAAAATGTCTGATTACATTACGTTTATTAAACGAGAGTAAATATTTCAAAAATAATTTAAATGTGTTATTGTTAAATCTAATCTTGAAATTTTCCTTCCAGTATTTTTTCCAGTATAGTTTATTAATTGATGTCGAAGCTTCTATGGAGGTCGACCACATCTCTAGGTGACTCTTGATCGAACCCAGATGAAGTATATAATAATTAAATATTTATGTAAATGCCAGACTGCTGGCACAATGGGTAACGGCCGTTGGTCTAAGGTTTGTTGTTTAGTGGGCTGCCTACCTTATGGCAAATAGTTTCTTACTAACTTACTTACTTCTAAAGGTAACGTCAGTTCTGTCTGAAGCTCCCAAACCATTAAAACAATCCTCTACTTTCTTATAATGTTATGTAGTGATTTTATTTTATTTAGTTGGCTGAGGATGGCTAATTATATGTTTCTAGCCATTTAATTTGATGTCAGAATTAAGACGTATATGTAAAATGCGGCGTAGGTCGGTTCGTCGCAGCCTTTTGTTTAAGATGGTGGGTATTTCAAATCGACTCATCGCATATCGTGAGGTCTTGAGGAGGTCAAAGTACGTAGATTCATAGCACCTGTATCTCTGCCTGTTGTTAAGGTTAGGTTAGGCTAGGTTAGGTTAGGTAAAGTCTTTCAATGAAATAAAGATAAGTTTGTATCAGTAAATCATTCGATGTGAACGTATAAATTGAAGTTACAAAACTAATTATTGAAATATATTTGTTTACTCCAAACTCAATAAATCTGTTCTGCCTGTGGTTGGCTGTGATGAATTGCTATGTACAATGAAACGATTGACGCCCGTAAAACGTCCTTGAGGGTGAGATAGTCAACCGTCCATAATCTTTCTTAAAATTGTAAAACTTAAAATGTAAGGTTTAAATCCTATATGAATGTGTTGATACCTTTCAGTTCAATTTTGACGTGGAGCATGTTTTTAAACAACAAAGCCACTTGTTATTATTATTAGCACCACGTCTTACTACCCATTCGGGTTATACGCACTTACGCTAATGTGTAATGGTAGGGTGATTGTGAGATGATAGGGTGATTGTGAGATGAAATGAAGGACCTACAGTTTAACGTGTAATCCGAACCACGGTGGAGGCCTGGCATTCCCCACATTCACAAAAGCCACTTGTTAAATAACGAGGTATTTGTCTGCAGATCGTCTTGAAACGCCGGTATGTGGAGCCCTTAAGTATTGTACCTTTAGGTTAATGAATCAAGCAGTGATATACTCGTGTGTTCATAAGTTCACGGTTAATATCTGCTTCAGTGGTAGATTTATCTTGCGTTACATTGGATTTAAGATGACGGAGAGATTTAGATTAGAATCTCAGTCGTGTGTAGCTGGGATATTTTTTACACAAACAGTTCCTCATTATCTGCCTACGCAAATGTGAGTACATTCATTCTAAAACCAACCTATTCTTCCTCCCTATCCTAATATTGTGAAACGTGGAGAGCCGGGGCGGGTATGTTCCCCCTCCCCCTCTTTGTATTTTAATGACGTGGAGAGCTTCTCTCCACTATTTTAATGAAGTAGAGAGCTTCCCTCCACTATTTTCATGACGTGGAGAGCTTCCCTCCACTATTTTCTTGACGTGGAGAGCTTCCCTCGACTATTTTCTCAGAGCGCCAGCGATACTCGGTATCTTAGTCTTAAGTTAGCGCGCGGGGGCGTGAGAAGAGGTCTTGTGGGAATATTTCTCTCCCTCGGGAACATCTTGGTTATCTTACAGAATGCACGGTACTGATTCTTGCGGTCAACGGTTCATATCCTGTCACCGTAGAAACCAACCAATTTCACTTAAAGCCATCCGCAGTGGGCACGCTTTCCAAGGGAGACTATAATTTAGTCTATTTTGCTGGTGACTAAGAGGTTGCAGTTCTGTTCCCGACCGGGGAATTTTTTACTAAATAATATTCCTCCTAGCTCTCCTTCAACGTATTTAAAAGTCAACCTTCCTCATCCTTACCCCGTCAGCGTAGGAATGTAGATAAGCTGGATGGGTAGTAAGACGTTAATCATACACAAAATTAAAATTGTAACATCATATATTTGGCTTTCATCGGGAATCGATCCTGGAACGCTTATATCAGTGGTCTAACGTTCTGCTGACTGAGCTCAGCTGACGTCAAATGGGTTATAAGCATTTTGTTGGGATTTATTAAATTGTTGTTGCACTTTTGGTGCATTTTGTCCGGTCGTCCAGTTTCTAATCTCGGCCTGGTTCAGTATGGGTTTTCCACACCCTCCTCCCACGCTACACAAATAAATTAAAATTATTCTCTTATCAGCCTTACATAGATTTAATGGCTAATATATTACTGATACCAAAAGGCGTAAGTATCTATTTGTCTGATGTTAATAGAAAGGTAGGTCAGGGCTCGTATCCTGACCTTGGGAAATAAGGTTCATTCCAAAACTGTTTACCACTCTCCATCCACATAAATGCTGGTTCATTTACTCTCGTTCGTCCTTTAACACCCTATGGAATACACGAATAGCCCGATAAGCCTGTAATACGCCAAGTACGCGTGTTTTTGTTTCCAAATTATAAGTAGGTCTATTTTTATTTTCTCATAACCCTCTGGTAGAGAAAGTATTGTGGTATTCAATAAAATCGAGCTCAATATTTTACTGGATGTTGACTTTGTATGATCTCTGATCCAGAAAAAATTTTTTCGTGATGTCATCTCTCTCTTACTAGAACTAGAGACGAAACCAACTTACCGATTGGCTTAAAGCTCGGTATTTGTGGTTCTTATAAATTTATCAGAGTTTTCTTGGTTATATATTTTTATTATTATCGGGTGTTCTGTCTTACGACAGGTCCATACCATTTGTCGGTGAACTTGAACCACCAATTATCCTCCTCTTTTATCCATACAGCCCTACAATTAGGGGTATATACTTTTGGAAATAAAGAGAAAAAATCAATTTTGTCAAATTTTACTCTATAAATTATTTTATTAAAATTCTGATCTAGACAATGTTTAACTACAAACAAAATGGCGAAACTCATTGTCTCATAAAACTGACTTCAAGGGTATTTTACATAGGCCTAAGCGGAAATTTCCAATTTCGATCCTACCTCCGTAACTATTTGGAACACTATATAATTTATCATTGAAATGTTGTTATACTATTAAAACAAAATAACTTTATTGAAATACATTTTTAACAAACCCATAGTTTCTGAGATATTGACAAGTATACATTTTTAACAAACCCATAGTTTCTGAGATATTGGCAAGTATACATTTTTAACAAACCCATAGTTTCTGAGATATTGGCAAGTATATATTTGTTAAATTGAGGTCTGTAAAGTCGAGTGTTATGCTCTATTTGGTGAACAGAGATTGTACTTTTGTTTCTCAATATATTTCTGTAACAGTTTATAATATTTCATTTATACTATTTGGTGGAATGTTTATGAAAAAATGACTATTATTTTATTTCAAAGATATTACTATTTTTAAGTAAGTATCTCCATTTTTAGATATAAGGAGGGGGAAAGACTGTTCGGTTCACGGTGCCATTTATCTTTCTCCTCTCCAGATGTGATAGGCCAATAGTTTTCTAACAAGTGCGTTTCAGAGAATAGAATTTCTTAGGATGATTATTATTTTGTCTTTTTAAAAAAAGTCCTTGACTTAGTTCCACTTATAGCCGCTTCATGTCGTGCAAAGGGAACAATAGTGTTTTAGTTTTTCCTGTTTTTATTTTTCAACTTCTTTCAGAAAGTGTTCTGCTGTTGCGATTGTTAGTAGTGATCGGTTCGACCCATCGCCGTCAGATCACGCGATTCCTTTTGAATGAATAGGGGGATCCCCCCCCCATCTTTCCAACCCACACTCACCAGCTTCTAAAAAAAAGTATATATATATATCTACGATCTATGCCTACAAAATATGTTTTGGTCAGCCCCCTTTTTTCTAAATGTCGGAAAATGAATAACTTACCCTGATGAGGTTATGTTTTTGCTTTATCACCGCGTCTTACTACCCATTCGAGTTATACGCTTATGTACTAATTACGCTAATGTGCTTGAGATGAGGGAAGTTTAATTTAGAGGAAATGAACCCATATTTTCGTGGAGGGAGAGTGGAAAAATTATTTAGGGAAAAGCACCCTACCCACCTAGCAACATTAGATAAAGAAACTTTTTAAATGAAGAAAAAAAAATTAATTCCAAGACACCCTTGAGACAGATATTCAACAAATTTGAGATCATCACATGTAAAGAATTAAACTATATTTCTACTAAAGAAATATTTGTTTTTTGGCCAAAAAATGTGTGGATATAAAAACTTGCAAAACACAGGCCTCTTCTCACGACAACTACATTATCAACCACGTGACGCTACTCCAAAATAAATTGAGTAAAATGAATGAATGGGGAAAGTTGGCATGAACTATGGTAGATGTTAGCACAGATACTATAGAGAATGTTGTGGCCAGTGTTAATGAATGAAAAGCGACCAGTAGATAGTAGATGCTAGCACAGATACTATAGAGAATGTTGTGGCCAGTGTTAATGAATGAAAAGCGACCAGTAGATAGTAGATGCTAGCACAGATACTATAGAAAATGTCGTGGCCAGTGTTAATGAATTGGAAGTGACCAGCAGGTAATGTTGAAGGCAGTAACAGATCTTTACCCGACTCCTGAAGACTGTTCAACTGTTCATTCAGACCAGAGTTTAAAAGCGTGTAATTCTCGACGTAGACCGCGATAGTTTCTCACGCTCGATGCGGTGACTGGTCACGCCTGATTGACCCCCACTGGCCGCCATCAGGAGTGCTGAGATACTACCCACCCCCTCAACCCCTTCCCAAGATGAACAACGACAGCGGCTTCATCTCTTGTAGGTCCTATATTTGAGCATCGCCCTAGCCCTGAGGTTCCTAGCCCTGAGGTTCCTAGCCCTGAGGTTCCTAGCCCTGAGGTTCCTAGCCCTGTGGGTCCTAGACCGGAGTACACAAAAAGTCCGGTTTTAGAAACAAATCTAGATTGTTATGCTATTTTTTATTGGTATTTTCATATCATATAAAAATGATTCGCTATTCCAAATTTGCTTAAACATCTGTTTTTTATATGACTGTCGCACTAATTTTTTTTCTTTTATCAATAAGAAATAACGAAGTCAAAGTTAACGCCCAAATCTTCTTCGCTTGAACTTCGACAACAAAAATAAACTTCGTATTTCGATTTCGATTTCGATGGAAGAAAGAAACTGGTCTATATCATGAACATATTTTAGACATCTCACTGTTTATTACATATTATTTCAACATATAATCTTTTTTACAACAGCTACTAAACCGTATTTTAACACCGACTGGTGATTTAAGGAAATATATAACGTAAGCAGAGATAAATTCAGATATGTTAGCATTAAATAATATAGTGGACTTTGTTTATTAATATAAGATACTAGAGTGGGCTTTGTTTATTACTATTAAATAATATAGTGGACTTTGTTTATTAATATAAAATAATATAGTGGGCTTTGTTTATTACTATAAAATAATATAGTGAACTTTGTTTATCACTATAAAAGAATATAGCGGGCTTTGTTTATTAATATAAAATAATATAGTGGGCTTTGTTTATTACTATTAAATAATATAGTGGACTTTGTTTATTAATATAAAATAATATAGTGAGCGTTGTTTATTACGATAAAATAATATAGTGGACTTTGTTTATTACTATAAAATAATACAGTGGGCTTTGTTTATTACTATAAAATAATATAGTGGGCTTTGTTTATTAATATAGAATAATATAATGGGCTTAATTTATTTATATAATTCTTTCTCTTGGATAGTAATTCAAATATCGGTTATTGTTATGTGACAACAACAAAATCATTTTCTACGTCGTCTTTACTTCGCATGTTTCATACTTTGACTTCGACTTGGCATTTAAAAAGTGACCTTTGCACTCATATGGTGATTGGTGACTTGGTGGTCTAGGGTTAAGGTGTCTATGTTGGGGGTTCGGGGTTCAATCCTCAGTCCCGGCACAGATTTATCTGATTGCCAGGCCTCCACCGTGGTTCGGATCCCACGTTAAACTGTAGGTCCTCCATTTTATCTCACAATCACCCTACCATTACACATTAGCGTAAGTGCCTATAGCACAAGTGGGTAGTAAAACACGGTGCTAGTAATAATAATAATAATAATAATAATAATAATAATAATAATATATGGTGATCCAAACCCTTTACAGTATTGTCTCGTCCTTGTTAGAGAAAATCTGCTTGTCATGTTTGAGACCTTATAAGGCGTTTGGGGTCGAATCTTTGTTGGGGTAGATCTTAGTTCTAGCGCAAGATACTGAGGGTGAGGCATAAATGCTAACGAGATTAACATAAGTGTGATCCCAGGTGCGAATGTCGTAACTCTCCGCCAAACAATAACAATGAAGAGAATAGCGTTAATGATCGACTAGACTGGCCAGATCTGGATTGTTAAACTTATTTACAAAAATGTCTCATTATAGATTTTTTTTTTTTTGCCCCACGTCTTACTACGTGTTCGGGAATGTATTGATTACTCTGCTAGGGATGAGTTAGATTGAATTTTAGAGGAAGTGTACCCAAATTTGCGTGTAAGGAGAGGGGAATTTTTTTAGGGAAAACCACCCTGATTACCTACTTTGGGAGCCTGGTTCGATCCCAGATAGTGAAATGTTAAACAATTTAATTATGCATCCTTACTGGCTCTGGTGGCCGCGTGGTCTAACGCGCTACTCTCGCAGTATAATAGACTGATGATGACTGGGAGATTGTGGTTAGTGTCTTGGTCAGATGTACTGAGGGTGGTTCTCCATTCTCCCTCCACGCAAATGTAGGTATACATCCTCTAAATATAATCTTCCTAATACCTAAAGCCATTGACATAATTAGTACATAAGCGTACAAACCGAATGGGTAGTAAGATGCAGTGCTATGAAAATAAATACATTATAATTGCTTAATATTTAGGTTACTGTGTTCCGTGTGTGGCGTCGAAGTAATAATATGTTAAGTTAATTTATAAACCCAGGTCCTTTACAACCATTTGTTTGGAAATCAGACGTTAGAACTTCCAAAAATATCTAATATATTTTTATAACTTTCTTTTGTATCGAAATTTAAAAGCACAATATAAGCGAGCCAATTCATTTATCGGAACTTTACAAAACAGACCGGTAGATTCTGTAGACAAAGAAACAGTTTTTTTTTCCCCCCATACTAAACGCACCTGTCTGGATACACAAGCAGCCACAAATTTAACATTTAATTTTTCCCATACAATGTTTGTGTACAGTCTATTCCAATAAAAATTTGACCCTTTAATAGTTTGTATACAAGCTTAGGTATTTAATCGTTTCAAACAGCACGAATATCCAAACTACCTCTGCATCTACTAGATAGTGTGCGTATAGCCCGAACGGGTAGTAAGACGCGGTGATAATAATAATAATAATAATAATAGATAGTGTTTTTGTTTGTTTTGATTAACACTTTGTATCAAGAGATGTTAGTTAACCCAGAGAACATAAATTCTTGGCAAGATGAATAATCCGGCTTCAGTTGGTTAATGGTCTAAGGCGTGACTCTTACAATAAACCTAATTTCCGGTGATGAAAAGGCCGGAGCTCAAACAAGGCCTACAAAATTCGGGAATATTTATTTTGAGTTCTACCTTGATCATCCCTACGTCATTTAGTGCAAGTATGTGAGATGGTATGGACATGTAATGAGGATGGAAAAAGACAGGACGCCGAAGAAAATGTTGGAAATGAAGTATGTGGGGAAAATACCGCAGGGAAGACAAAGAAAGAGAAGGAAGGAACAGATAGCAGAAAGTGTTCAAGTTAGAGGAGAAGAATTGAAGAATGAAAAATGGAGTTATTTTCTAAACTGACCCGGCCACAAGCTGGAAACATTTTTTTATAACACCTCGTCTTACTAACCGTTCGGGTTATACGCCTATGTACTAATTACACTAATGGGATTAGGAAGGCTTAATTGAGAGGAAATTTACCGGCTTTTACGTGAAGGGAGAGTGTAAAATAACCACTCTCAGTGCACCCTACCAGGATCGAACCCATATCTCCCCGTCTTCGGCAGTCTAGTCTATTGCGAGAGTGGCGCGTTAGACCATGCGGTCATCGAAGTGGGTTCTGGAAACACTCGATGATGATGATGATGATGATGATGATATAGATAACCCGAACGGGTAGTAAGAGGCAATGCACAAAAAACAATAGACGACCAAATTCTTCTTGTAGTGATGCAGTGATGATATCTTCAAACCTGTTTAGAACTAATTGGTCCTTTCCAGCTGTCTTTAAAAGGTCTATATGTTTCCGTACCATACTGTACCTTCATGTCCAGTACCGTAATTAATACATGCTTATTGGACATTACCGGTTGAAGAACTAAGAAAATTGCGGTGGACTTGAAAGTGTTTCCATACCTATTCATGCAACACTTATAAAATAATAACAAAGTCGAAAGAAAACAAAAAGTGTAATAAAATCGACATCTGGTTTAGAGTTCAATGTTAAAGGTTATGGTCGGCATAAACAGCTCTAATAAGCCTACATGCCGTGTTCATTGTTCGGCTTCGTTCCTCCCTCCCCCCCCCCCTACCTCATTTTTTGGTGTAATAGTGGGTAGCCAGTTTTTATAAAACTTGCGTCTTTTAATTTGACTTGGATGACCGTGCTATATAATGTATTAGATTTTGTTATTGATGCGTAAATTGCTCTTTCTAAACCAATAAATACTTATTATGTTAATGTAGACTTATAAACGATCTTTAATCTAGAAAAAACTAAACATTGTTCGGTTCTCTTAACGTTCTCTTTTATATAAAAGGAGGATTTCATACGTCAAGTCATGTGAGCTGCAGCTGTCACTTTTGATGGATATTATGTTTAGGTTACATATAAAATAATAATAATAATAATAATAATAATAATAATAAGAGTAAAATAATATTAATGTTAACCGAGAAGAAAGTAAATGATTTGATTTTATAACTAATGTTTTTTTGCCAGGGTTCTACTTAACACATTAGAGTTTAAAAACGAACTTGCAACCTATAAACTATACTTTGTAATAAATAAATAATAAAACTATTTGCATTTTAATATCTTATAGCACAATTAATAATACATCTAAGGTGACCTGTCGGTCTAGGGGTAAGGTGTCAGACCTCTGTGCTGGCGGCCGGGGTTCAATCCTCGGTCCCGGCACAGATTTATCTGATTGCCAAACCCTACCTCCACCGTGGTTCGAATTCCACGTTAAACTGTAGGTCCCTCATTTCATCTCACAATCACCCTACCATTACACATTAGCGTAAGTGCCTATAACCCGAACGGGTAGCAAGACGTGGTGCTAATAATAATAATAACAATAATAATAATAATAATACATCTATTAATTACTTCATAAAATTTTACCAAACAAATTAATTTTTTTTTAATAAACTATTTTTAACTACAAAATTTATTAGATAAACGGATAACTGAGATGTATAGTGAGACGCGTTTCACAAATGAAGGTTACAGGTAAAATACGGGAAGTTACATTTCACACACTTTCCATTACAACTTTACTTTTCTATCTCAAATCCCATAAATACTCGGGAAAATATTAAAAATAAATGGTACGGAGCTCCGTACGGACTTTCTCGCTCTATTGTTTGAGAACTGAGATATTTACTCAAAACTCGTAATATATGTGAAACGAAATAATATAAACTAGCAAACCCAAGAATAAATTGCATTATACTTATGTAAAACTTTTTTTAGTCCCGGTTTTAAATTTAATAATTTTGCTTTTAAAGAATTAATGTTCTCGTTTGTATGTTTGGACAGATAGAAAAAGATCAATATTGGGTCCACAAGGATCAACACTTCATATTAAAATTTTGAATTCCAGTTAAATTTTCAATATTTTATTAGGTTTTTCACATCTTCATGTCATCGTATTACTATTAAATTCCTCATTTATAAATTTTGACTAATACAAATGTAAATATTGACTATTGAGACTAAAATGGATATAGATCATTGTTGTACAAACATTTCTCCTAAGAGGTTTAAGGAAAAACAACATAAACTTTTAGACTTACTTATATTTAATTACTCTATGGCATTGGATAATTATTGCGTTAAAACTTAAGTAGTATCTCTTTACAACTAAAGCTCACAAAATTGTATTAATATATTTGCTAATATCTCAAACTGTTGGATTTATAAAAATATATTTCATATAAAAGTTTTTAATTTTTAATAGTAGACCCTACTACAATTTTGCAATGACAAATTATTTAGTATCTCAAATAGTTGCGGAGATACGGAAGTTTATGCTTCTGTAAGATACCCTAAAATTCATTTTCATGAAAAAATGAAAATAGCCAGTTTATTTATAATCTTAATCAACACTAAGATACGACTTTTAATCAAAATCGTTAGAGTCGATTTTGAGAAAATCGTTAGAGTCGATTTTGAGAAAATCTATTTTTTCTCTTTTCGCCCTTTCTTAAACGACCTCTAATTTTAAGTTTAAACAGACACACAGACAGACGTCATTGCAAAGACTACTTTTTAGGGTTTGGGGGGTCTTGAGACGTTGACATCCATCAACATTTCAGTTTTTCTTTTGCGGTCGCAATACTTTTACCTTTTGTGTTCGAAAAGTTAAAAAATATATATTTACGTATAGCTTGAACGTTATTGGTTTTATAAAAATATTCTTCTTATAAAATATTTGTATTATAAATAAACCTACATATTTGTAATGTTAAGTAAGTTCATATCTCAAATAGTTTAGGAGATATTATAAAAAAAGATAATTTACTTATCAGACCGGAGCCCTTAAAGTCATTTTGCCGAAATATTGAGAGTAGTCATTTTGTTTGGAATATTTATAAATGCTTAGAAATGAAATTTAATCAAAATCGACTTTTTATCTTTTTGCCCTTCAGTAAACTACTCTTAATTTTAAGGTTAGATATCTAATTTCCAAAACCCCTCATGGCCACCCTATAAAAACCCTAGATACCAAGTTTAAGCCCGATAGGTAAAATAGTTTAGGCTCTAGTTGGAGGTACATACAGACAGACAGATAGACAGACGGAAAGTCAAAAACAACTTTTTGGATTCGGGGGGGTCATCAAAATCTTGAGTTCAATTTTTTTGACTATCACAATACTTTCTCTACCTGTAAGATAGCGATAAAATAAGAATAATTTAAATATAACAGAGACCTGATAACCATAATAATATGAAGTTCATTAGAAATATCTCATGATTGTCTAACAGATGGCAGCACTGAGTTAAAATTGGAATTTCCCCCTTTTATCTTGTACTCTTTAAATCGATATGTCTAATTAACACGATGTGTCAATTTTCTACCCAAGGTGAAATAATGAGCATATTATGAGTGCATAGTTAACTTTATCCCTTCAATTAACCAGTCAATGAATTTATCACAGAAATTCAATTTGAAATATTTATAGAACAAATCTGCTTCGAATAAAATAATTATGTTTTCATTCAAATTTGAGTTGAAATTAAAAATTTCTGCTCATGGGGAAGATAATTGAAACTCTCTGCTCACGGGGAAGATAGTTGGAACTTGACATTGCAATTAAGCTCGATAGGATTGCATAGGGAGGGACCAGCTATTACTTCTGAAGAACATTATATTATATTTGGCAACATTCAACAATTTAATTGTTGAAGATTTACCATTGTATAGACCTATATATGTCTTCATTTCAAATTTTAAAGAACGTGTTAGATTTAGTTGTTTATTTATTACGACACTTTTCACTATTTTTTTATATAATTTTTATAAACATGGGAGTTATTTTTTAAATAATTTTATAGACAATTTTTTTTGAAAATTTGTAGGTCATTGAAATCCGGGTCCTGGTGATAACCATATCCTCCAAAAGCTCGTGCATGCATACCTCTAGAGTTTACAGTTTCAGAAAGTAGTGACAACATCTTATAACCCTCCCCCCACCCTCCCTTCCTCCCCACCCCCCACACGGCAAGTCTAACTTTAATAACAGCAAACTTCCCTCCTGGTAGCAATACCGCCCTTATTAATCCCAGCAGAAGGAATCTATCCATGAAGTGTCTGCATCATTTCGCGAGGTCTGCAAACTCCCAAAGGAAACGAAGCAATGCCTTCAGAAGAAGCAGGGTTGTGAAGGGGTTGGGGGGGGGTTGGAGTTAAGGAATGTCTGGCATCCCAAGTCTGCGATCGCGCGGTCCTTGCGCATATATATATCACTGTAGTTAGGGATAGAAAGGCGGGTGGCGGAGGGGGTTTCGTCAAATTATCAAGTCTTTGTCTCAATCAGCGACATGCATTGCTCCCCTAATTATTTTCCCTGTGTGCAATCTCTGTATCGAATTGTGCACGAGTCATTCCAGGGTTGTACCACACTAACTTATATTACACTGTATCCATCCACAGTTATCAACTATCTTATTGATTTTGTTCTATTCCATAAATGTGGCTCTATATAATCTATCCTCTGGCAAATTTTGGTGCAAGTTTTTAAGATTAATCATTACTCGTCATAACTCCCTTATATTAGTTGGAGTTCTTGGACCATGGTAGGTACATCTGTATTTCCTGCCTCTGAGGTACCTGAGGCTAGTAACACCTGTGTTTCTTGCATCTGAGGTACCTGAGGCTAGTAACACCTGTATCTCCTGCATCTGAGGTAACCTGAGGCTAGTAACACCTGTATCTCCTGCATATGAGGTACCTGAGGCTAGTAGCCTGCCCTCCAGGCTAGTGCCTCACTGCTCTCTATCTAGACCACGCCAGTACCCTGAAAGAGCTGTAGACTGTCCCTGTCTGTTAGTATCACAAGGAAATACTCACGGGTTTTAGACCTCGGCTCCCTGGGACCGTCCACGGTGACCTTGATGGCCTTGTTGTAGGTGGTCACCTGAGGTGGTGAAGTGTTGACTGTGATGGTCAGACTGAAGCTCTTCCCTGGAACAAAGGGGATGTCCGTTAGTGGAAGGACTAAATAGAACTGGAGTACGCAATAGTTGGACTAAACAGCACTGAAGTACGCGATAGTTGGACTAAACAACACTGGAGTACGCGATAGTTGGACTAAACAGCACTGGAATACGTGATAGTTTGACTAAACAGCACTGGAGTACGCAATAGTTGGACTAAACAACACTGGAGTACGCGATAGTTGGACTAAACAGCACTGGAATACGTGATAGTTTGACTAAACAGCACTGGAGTACGCGATAGTTGGACTAAACAGCACTGAAGTACGCGATAGTTGGACTAAACAGCACTGGAGTACGCGATAGTTGGACTAAACAGCACTGGAGTACGCGATAGTTGGACTAGATAGCATTGGAATACGCGATAGTTGGACTAAATAGCATTGGAGTACGCGATAGTTGGACTAAATAGAATTGGAATACGCGTTAGTTGGACTAAAGTTATGCCTACATTATTTTAGCTAAGTGACCTTACGTGATGTTAAATCTTTAGGCCAATTTACTTTAGGTTAACTCATTCCGAAGATAAATTTGAAGGCTAAATTACTTCAGCCAAAATGCTTTTCGTTTGGCCAATTTAATTTATGAGCCTGTTGTTTAAAGTATATTTATCTTTGCTCTGTTGTGTTTTGGTGAAAATTGGCTGGTACTTAATTAAATCTTCTAGTTAATTGTTTGAGTTGTTTTTGTGGAATGTGTAATTAAAGTAAGGATTGGCGAGGGGGGTAGGTAGAATCACAACAACAACAAAACAGTGTTCAGACATAATATAGCCCACATAATTTGAATTAAATATCTAAGCTATTTTATTTGTTAATTATGGTTATTGCTAGCTGCATCTAGATATAATATTTTCTAGATTGAAAAATGACACCTGGATACGGGAATCGAACCCGGGACCTTTGCTAATGCTCTGACCACTATGCTATCAAGGAGTGGTCCCTTGCCTAGGGTCCATAACATAATCTACCTTACGATATGAGTGGAGAATGTGGCAAAGGTCCTGAGTTTGATTCCAATATTCAGGTGTAATTTTTTATTTAAAGAATACCATGTAATTTTGTTTTGGTGATTAACTGAACAAACTGACTGTCAAATGAAGGAGAGCAGAAGATAGAGAGAGATAAATAAAGGTGTCGGGAAAAATGCACCCTCGCAAGAAACATCACACTAATAGTTGGGAAAAGTGCACCCACAGGACCTGGTCTGTCTCACCTAAATAATATTACCAAGGTCGTGAGGGCCGCACTTTTCTCACTTTCCTCACGACCTCACCATTCTCACCGGCGTAGCTCGGTTCATCACATTCNTTGGTATTTCAAATCTACTCATCGCAACTGTCTCTCTGCCTGTTGTTTAGGTTAGGTTATGTTAGGTTAGGTTATGTATCCGTAAGTATTTGAAGTGAACGTATAAATTGAAGTTACCAAACTAACTATTTACGATCTTTTACTACATTTTTTGGATCTATGTTAGACTCTTCAAACACTTTGTTAGGTCCTTGGGCCTACTTGTTTTGTGTGTATAACACCTAATGTGTGATGATTGATAGTAGGGCGCAATTTCCCCCTTTGTTTCTGGGAAGGCGCAGATTTTCCGGGTGCAATTTTTCCTAATCCAAATAAGATACAACACAAGTTGTGAGGCTGTTTTAACACATATTCCTTAGTGCAAAACTGGATCAAGTTAACCTCAGTCGCTTCGGTGGCCAAATGGTCTAATGCGTCACTATAGTGTTAGACTGACCAGTTGAAGACGATGAGATCGAGATTCGAATCCCGGTTGAGTATACCGAGTGTGATTTTCCCTAAATGGTTTCCCACTCACCTTCCACGCAAATGTTGGTACATTACCACTAAAATTCTTCCTTGTATTATAAATATCTCATGAATATTTCATATGAATATCTAGTTACATTAAATGTCAGCCCAATACAATAATAATTAGGTACTTTAATTTAATAATGTTGCATGAAATATCAAGTTTTACCCCTTCCTTATAACTCCTTAACTGTAATAATTTGAGATAATTGAATCACTATTTATAACTTATAATAATCAATTATACACTTGTTAAAATTGTGCAAAGATTATCAACTGTCGAATGACCTTAAAATAAGCGCAACATCTGATTGGTAATGTCACCGGTAATTTGTAGGTTTGTGTTTATTAAGTGCACGTCAAGTGTCTCAATAAAATGCACTTTTTACTACTATAGCGTGAACAGGTGCTTTTTGAGAGAAATGGATGTTACCTCAGTAAGGTTTTTCCTACACTTTCACCTCCTACAACTCCTCCTCATCAAGTTATATCCACACGGCTGAGTGACTCCTGAATCCTCCATAGCAATAATAGCAATAATAGCAATAATAATAATAATAATAATAATAATAATAATAATAATTGGTTTTCCAGGAAACTGGCATTGCAATCACAGGACTGCGCGAATAAGAATAAATCATCTACTGGGGGGTAACTTTAGGCCAATGAGTATATAATATCATCTATACTCAATACCACCGCTGAGAGAACCGCAGGAATTATGGGAGATAAGCTTTATCTACACTGTCCTACACATTAGCGTGTCTGGTCACTGAGCCAAGGATCCTGGATTCGATAACCGAATAGGCCAAACAATTTATCATGGGTGAAATGTTTTTTTTTTCCTCTCTTTTCACGGTGATAAATTAATGGTTAAATATCTCAGATAAAACTCAAAACGAATATGTGGGGGGTTTAAGGGGGGTGACTATGCTGTGCCAGTCATACTGAACATTTCTAAATATTTATTGGTCACCTCGTATTACTACCCATTAGAGGTATTACGGATATGTAATAATTACTCTAATGTCTTAGGGATGTGGAAAATTGAGAAAATAGGTAGTGTACCCGTATTTGCGTGGAGAGAGAAAGTAAAGCAACAGTTAGTAAAAAAAACTCGGTAAACCCGGCCTGTATTCGACCATAGCTTTTACGTCATCGACAGTCCAGTATATTGAGACAGTGACGTCTTGGACCATGTGGCCACGGCAGTGGATTTTTTTCAACAGTTTAAATTAGCTTAGTAAGATATCTTTGTGTTGGAAGATAAAGTTGCCATGGACACAATTGTCCAAATTTTAGAAAGTTTCTTTAGTATGCTAGTGGGTAAGTCTATGCCAGGTATATCTATAACTTAAAATATAACTAGTAAACCGTCTGCACGAACCAGAAGTACACTCGTTGATACGTCTATGACCTGGAATATAAATATCGCGGACAGAACAGTTATATTATCAAAACACCTGCACGGCCATGATATGTGTTATCACAAAGTGGCCTCCTAAAAACAACCTCTGGTGACGTGGAATGTAATCTCGGGCAGCTTATAGCGAGTAACTGGCGGGGGTTTGAACCGAGAACTGCCTTCTGGTTCCGTCCCGGTTCCTCAAGACGCGAGATTAGTGAGTGGCAGGAGGAAATAAATTAACTAGCCGAGCACATTCTCTGAACCTTTGGACGGTTCTCTTTCACGTCAATCTCTCTACTTGTATGTCCAGGTTCTTATCCAGGATAGATTGCTGTTTATAAGATACCATGTTGTTTGGTGGCAATCAGTGAACACCATTGGTTATAAGATACTCAAAAAATGTTCTCGCTTGATAAAGATCTATACTGTTCACTCAACGCTATTCCTTCCTTGTGAGATAAAGAGGTCATTCAATGCTTGTTCTCCCTTGTGAGATAAACCATTGTATATTAATCAAACCATTTCATACAAATACATATTTAGTAAATGAATAGAGATTGTTTGTTTTGAAGCATCTGCCACTACCGCCGCGTGGATGAGCGCAGAATCAACATCCTGTAGTCACTACACAACATACGCATGACGCATGCGCGGGAGATCTAACAGCGTTCCACTCGACAGAGCCTGCTCAAGTTTTTTTCCACGTTCATCTCAGTATTACTCAGCCTGCTCCAAGACGCGAGTCACCCAGATATATTCCTCTCTCTCTCTCTCTCACTGACTCAACTTGTCCCACTTCCTGGCGCCCGCCGTGTGAAAACACTTTCATACATCCAACCGTTTGAAAAAAATGGAATTTTCGAAACATTAATTTCGCAAGTTTTTATTTTAAGCTACTAACTGGCTCCTGCTTGGGTGGTTGCATTGTATAAACTCCTAGGCTTCCCTCTTGTAACAGACTGTACTGCCGATGACAGGGAGACCGGAGTTCAAATCCCGGTTGTGTGTACTGAAGGTGATATTCCCTAGATGTTTTCACACTCTTCCTGCACGATAATGTAGGTACAATTCTTCTAAAATCAAGCTTACTCATCTCTGCAATATTAGCGTAATTAGCACATAGGACGTATAGCTTGAACGGGTAGTAATACATGGTGTCAGAAGGAAAAACCTAGTTGCGTTGATTTTTTTGGCCTCCAGATTTTATGAATGTAAACTCAATTAGTTTAAAATCTAGATCATCGTCCATAATTAAATATCTGAGTTAAAATAAGCTTTCATTTAAAATATAAAATTTAAATGGGTTCAGTTTAACTTTTGGACTTGTTTGCTTGATTTGAGGTATTAATTTTTTTTTATTTAACTTTGATCCTAATAAAATCACACATTTGTGGCCGATGATTTCCACACGTCCATCATAGACTCTGCTTTAAAATACGAGTGAAGAATGACCCTGCGCAGGGAACGATTCCTGGATAGCTCAGTGGTTAGAGTATTGGCGTACTAAGCCAAAGGTCCCGGGTTTGATTCCCGTGTCCAGGTGTCAATTTTCAGAATATGATATCTAGATGGAGTAATCCTCACTAAAAGCATAAATAATAGCTTTGGTTATTTGATTCTTAGATACGATAGGTAGGTAATCCTTAAAATATATCATTTAAAAATAAATGTGGCGGTGCATCGCACAAAATTCTCTTTATTTTATCTTAAAATAGACATTTACCAAATACTCGTAGGATTTATGAAACAAAACAATATACATTTTTGCAGAAACAATCCACTAAAGAGAATAAATTAAATATGATATACTATTACAGAAACATTGATTAATATCTCTGTACACCAAAAATCAAAAGAATCGATTTCAATGTGCTTCATAAATATATATATATATATATATATATATAAATATATATATATATATATATATATATTAGTTGTAGATTAGAGACTATTGGCTTTATAAAAATATATTTCAAATAAAATATGCTAATTTTTCATAGTTATACAACTTTAAAGTGATAAGTTATTTCGTATTTGAAATAGTTGTTGAAATATGATCAAATTTGAAAATTTCCACGTATGTAAAATACCTTTAAAATCGTTTTCGTGGGAAAATGATGGTAGCTATTTTGTTTATAATGTTGAATAATACCTGAATACGAAATTCATTACAAATCGTTTGAACATATTTCTGGAAAATGATTTGATCTTCTATCGCCCATCAATAAACTACACTTAATTTTAGGATCAGATCTCTAATTTTTAAAAAACACCCTAAGGGTCAACCTATACAAACCCTAGACAGCAAGTTTTAACATGATCGATAAAATGGTTTTGGCTCTATCCTGGAATACAGACACACAGACAGATGACGTCACAAAAAAAACACTTTTTATATTTCAAAAGCGCATGAAACGTCAACATTTAACAAAATATCGAGTTAGTTTTTTTTTTTTTACGATCACAATAATTCTCTCTCCGAGGGGTCAAGAAAGTATAAAATTCAAGTTTTTTTTTACTTGATAAATTGTTTTCGAAATAATTTTCCTTTTTTGAGAATTGCAATTTCCTCTTTGAATATGTTTGAAGTTTTAAAATCTGTGAGCATATCCTTGGTGCATAAGTTTTCCATTTTTATCGAAATTATAAACATTTGTTGGGTAGAACTACAGAAATAATTATCTAAATAAACCACTTAAATAGTAGATCAGACAACTGCGAGTCCATGACGAATAACTCTTTAAATAATACATTTTATTTCCTGTTAGGAATCTAATTGAAGACTCTTGACTCATTATAAGGAAAAATAAAACGCTACCAACTGAGACACACTTGCAACGGATGTGTGGACCAAGGCGTCAGTCTCATAAAGTTAAATTTTCCTGTCAAGGAGGTCGGAACTAGATTCCTGAGAAGGGTTTAATTATTGTTTCCTTCCTCCTTTCCACCCGATTACTGTGGATTCAAACATTCCTCGGAAAACAAGAGCAGAGCTGAAATATGGTCACGGGACGATCTCTGAACCAATCACAAGACATCATCGCGAAATGCGTTGGTCGCTCTGCAGAAGTAGATACAATATTAGCTCTGTCCGCACTTCTAAAAAAAAAACTGCGAGGTAGAACAAATCAAGTTTCAAAAAAACAACCGACTCAATTAGTTTGCGTGCGTCTAAAAATGGAAATACTGGCAGACGTCTGAGTGTACTGTCGTGAGAGGATTTTAAAATTGATTTGTTCTACCTCGTGACATTAATATAAAATATCAGTTTATCCAATAGAAAATTAAATATTTTGATAATCAGCTGTTTTAAACTAATCTTGCAAAATATTACGTGTCAATAAATGAATCTGTTTATTTGTAAATTGTAGATATACTCAAGCAAATTCTCTGCTCTTTTCTCTTTCAACGCGTGCATCAAGCTTTAGTGTAAAGCCAGGGCGGTTAGAAAGATTTGTAGCAAAAAATATTAACCATGGCGTCACATACCCCTACAATAAATTGTTTATACATACTGGGGTTATCTACCACGCGGATATTACACGCGCGTCTCTTACTATCAATAACCCAACCCCTGACGCAAAAAACAAAACAAAAAAACGCCTTCCCGTCGTAAATTTACGTAACATCGGCCGGCAGCCCCTTCGCGATGCAACACGTCGAACATTACGAGCGTTTCAAAGTTTTAATAGTCAATTAAAAAAACACGAGTCAGGTAACTCCTCTGGTGTCTTGTATAACTCTTACCCCTCACATATCACCCCCCCTTCGATTTCTCCACCCCCTCAACTATCATATAAAAAAAATCTCC